>CM074693.1:38776838-38945551 GCA_037355405.1 Vitis amurensis
CCCCACCAAAACCCATTTATTTTACATGAATTAATCCTATAAATTCAATTGTTTAGAATTATGAAAAAATTTGTTCATGCTTCTAAAAAACAAGAGAGCGAGAAGATTGTTTGAAGACCATAATGGAATTAAGTTATTTGAGAGAAACCCTGGATTTTTGAAATTCATTTGAAAAATTGAGTCTCGAAAAGTTATTTAAAGAAAAATTGGGATTTTAGATTTTATTTGAAGATCGAACTTCGATAATTAAATACGGAGAATGAGAATTTTAAGAAAATTAAATTTGAACCAGGTTGGAAACTTGAAAATGATTTGAAAGTTCAGGATTTTAAATGAGGGATAAGTGGATGAGTGAATAAGTAAAGGGATGGAATAATAACGATGGTGATGTAACAAAGTTTAGGTAAATGATTACAGAAAGATGAGATTTTAGAGATTTGAAGATGTGAATTTAGAGATTGAAAACTTAAGAATTTATTTAGAGATGAGATCTTTGGTATATGAATAATCGAACAAGTGAGTGGATGAGATAGCATTAATAACTAGAATAATCATTAACTAACGACGATATATGGACAATGAGCTTTTGAGATTGGAAATTAGATTTGGAAGTCGGGTTCTAATGAATGAACTTTAATCGATTAGATTAAATAGATAATATGGAATAATAATGCTACTTAATGGAGACAATATTTTAAGCTTAATAGAAGTGAGTAGTGGAATTTTTAGAATTAAAAATTAAATTAGGACGTTGAATTTTGAAGAGTTGGACCTTAAATAAATAAATAGATAGGGATAAGAATCTCTAACTCACAGAAAATAACATTTAGGCGGATAATGGAATTTCTGGATTGAAAGTTAAATTAGGACACGGGGGTTTTCAAAAAGATTGGACTTTAAATATATATGGGATAATGATTCTAAATGATGAGGATAACATTTAAACGAATTGTAAAATATTTAGGATTGAAAAATTAAATTAAAACATGAGGTTTTTGAAGAATTAGATTTAAATAACTAGATGAATATGAGATAATAACTTAATTGATGAAAATGAGATTAAACTAATTATTGAAAAATTAAATTAAGATATGGGGTTTTTGAAGGATTAGAATTTAACTTTAATGAGTGGGATTTTAAAAGATGATAAATAGATGCAAATGCGAATAATAATAATTAACAATCATAATATTTAAACTAGTGAAATTGAATAGTATAAATTTCAAGATAAAAAATATAATTAACAATAATAATTTGTCTTTTAATTGTCTTTAAGATGAATTAAATAAATTGGTAGAAATAGAATAAGATAACAAATAAGAGGAATGATTGAATTAATTAATTATGGATATTAGAGGTTTTTAAGAGGATTATTTGATTTGGGCAACCTAATGGGCTAAATGGATGTGGGCATGGGCAAAGGAGGTGGCTGTGCATAGGGGGCATGGGGCCTTTCATCAACATGCTTGGGTTGGGCTCCAACTCAAGCCCAAACCCGTCACCAAGAGCTTAGGTCCGGGCTCCTCAACTTAAACCCAAGGCACCATCACCATAAAAGCTTGGGCTTTGGGCTCCAACTTAGCCCAAACCCGTCACCATGGGCAAGCCCAAACCCATCACCAACACATACTCCATCACACCACTTATTCTCAAGCCTTCCATTTATATGCCCGGCTGGGCTTCTAAACTCAAGCCCAAATCCGTGCCATGGGCAAACCCAAAACAAACATCCCCCACAACATCGGGCTTGGGCTCAAACCTCCACCCAGTGGGCAAGCCTAAGACCCATTCCTCATCACAGGCTTGGGCTTGGGGATGGGCACGTCAGGGTACAATGGGTATGGGGAGCATGAGGATGAGGGTGGCATGGTGTCTCAAGCGTGGAGCGATCCTTCATGAGGACTTAGGCATGACGGGAATGGGACTTTAATGGAGGAGTTGGGGAGAGGATTCGGGGTGATCCTTGCATGGTGCGGGGATGGGTAGTGGTCATGAACGAAGACGGGTATATGATGTGGTGTAGAGAGAGAGAAGGTGGTGAGGGACATGTAGTGGTGTAGAGAGAGAGAAGGTGGTGAGGGACATGTAGTGTGGTGTAGAGAGGGAGAAGGTGGTGAGGAACATGTATGTTGATGCCTCGCGTCCACTGACGATCCACGTAGTTTCCAAATGGATGGACACGCGATCTCAACCTATAAAGGTTTTGATTGAGATCGTAATACACTGCAAAAGGCATCGGACGAGGGTGTCCTACGCACCTCCGATGGTTTTGTTAGCCATGGGCAGAGAGAGAGATAAATCAGTTGGCCTTTTACTAGGTACCCAGGAGGTTACCTTCCTCTTCGTGTGAAGGTTTATATATAGTTCCAGTCTTGTTCCTCTCATTAATGGTGGGGAGATATTTTATGTTGTCATGATGACATTAGGTGGCAGAGGGGCCATCATCACTCCTACGGCGTGCTTGTTAGAGACCGTGATAGGTGATGCGGTTTACATTAGAGATCGTGGGAAGTGATCATGTAGAATGATCGTGGGAAGTGACTTGTTGTCACCTCAACTCGTCCTTTCACTCTGCAGGTGGCGGGGCGTGGGCCATAACTGTTTGTTGTGATAACGTAAGACTTGCTTTACTTGGTCAATGATCTGGACAATCATATCCGGATAGCCCATGTTGGTTATCCCGGATGTATTGTGGAGCCGGATGTTTTGTGGAAGCCGTCCTGGATGTCTATGCTTTATAAGCGTCGTTTGCTCTTCCTTGAGGCAGTCGGGATAGGAGAAACGTGCCATGTGTGTTCTTAGAGAAATCCGGATGAGGGTGATCCAGGATGATAGGAGTGTGCCACGTGTCACCATGAAGTGTGCGACACGTGTTCTCGAGGAGGAGGGGTCCCTACAATGCCCCCTTTTTAATTTGCCTATTTTGCCCGAGCAAAAAATGGGCGGGTTAAAAAATAATTGGTTTTTTTGAAACTGAAGTCGTCTTTTCGTCTGCGGTTGGGCCACGTGGCGAGTAGGGTGCGAGGAGCCAAAAAGACATTTATGTTGAGCCGTGACTCACCGGGTATTCCCGCAGCATGTTGTTTCAATGATGACGTAGTTGTTTGTTTGGTTTTCCAGGGGCTGTCCCCTATAAATAGCATCGTGCCTTCCATTGCATTTTTCCCTCTGCGTTTTTCTAGAGAGTTTTTGCTTCTTCTTCCTTCATGTGCTCTCCTTTTACGAGTGAAAACCCTAGAATCTTTTTAATGCCGTGATTTTGTGTCGCAATAGCAACCTTTCTTCTTCACATTTCCACTTGGTACGTGCATTTTGCTCTTGTTTTGCCCTTTGTTGCACTTGTTGTTCATTGGTTTCGTTTTTGACTTGTTGAGGCAAGCCGCTTACTCTTGTATGTGGAATGTTGGTATTTGTTGGTTTTACGAGTTTTTGAGGGTGTTTTTGACTGTTGCGCTTCTTGTTTGTAGGTTTTGGTTCATCTTCGGGCTAAGAAATGTCCGCAAACAAGAAACTGCCTCTCGTCTGTCCGGGCAGCGATGCTCGTAGAAATCTACTGAGACAAAGCGAAGTGTGAAGGAGATTACAGGATCGGTTACGCATCCCAAATGGCGTGATTGTGGATTTCTGCGGATGAGAAGGAGGTTGTGCTTGACCGAGAAAGGCTGAAGGGCGCACCATCACCTTCTCAAAAAGAGCAATTCAACGCCGGGTTTCGGTTCCTCTTCCGGCATTGTTCAAGGAATTCCTCCACTTTTCCCAGATCCACCAGCCTTCATCCACCCCAACATAGTCAGGGTGCTGATGGGATGCGGCATTATAAACATGCTCGTTCAATCTCGACCTCACGCCGCTGGAGGTTCTTTTTGTCTACTCCTGAAGAAGGAAAAAATGACATCTTTAGCATGTCCGCTCACCTACCCTCCCTTCAATTGGTGACGGAGCTGCCAGAGTTCGGCGAAGGGAGGGGCTAAAGGGATACGTGGTGGTCCGGGGTGCATGGGCGGGGCTATTGGAGCATCCGAATAGGCCTTTTCTCCAAACTACTCACGGTGCTTCGGGGTAAGTTTGCTTGCGGGTTTTGTCGGCTTTTACCTTGTTGTCTTTTTTTGTTGATCTTTCCGGATGACATTCTTATCTTTGGTTGCTGATAATGCGAGTCCCGGATAGGAGGGGCCACATAGTTGATTGGGTAGGCAAGGCTTCGTTTACTGCCTAAATAAGTTATTTGAGATAGAGACGCCAAGAGAGAGCATTATGGGACGCTGCCTCACTGCATGAAACCTGATGGCTGGCATCGTTCGGGAGTCCAGGAGTATGTTGTCAACATTCTCCCAGGGAAGCTGCCAAAGGAGGTAGTGCCTGGAGCATTACATCTGAAGAACCTCCCCTATCTACAAGGAGGTAAAAGAAGCCGATCTTGAAAAATGTCAAACACTCCTTGATGATCGGGAGAAGAGGAAAAGCGAGGGAACTTTGCGGAAGGCTCTTGGCGAAACGCGTGCAGCCTCCCTTCCGGTAAAGCTCCGGCAAAAGGAGGAAACTGGTCAAAAATGGGAAGGGAGTGAAAGAGCCCACTCTTCCAAAGGAATTTGTTCCCCGCCTATTACTCATGAGGCGGAGGTAATAATAGAGGAGCCGATAAACCTGCTCCCACTCTATTTCAAGTGGCCCCGGACACGTTGCGGGATGAGAACCATTCGGGGACCTCCTTGGCGGGTTGCCCGTTTGGCTATTTTGGCCGATGAAGCTGCGTCTATAAATCAGCCCGACTTCCCCCCATTTGGATGCGATCAGGCGAGGCCTTTGTGCGACTCCATGGAGAAGCGAGAGCGAAAACCGAAGTCGGCCCTGGCGAGAGCCAAGCTGTCTCGTTCTTGTTCCAGGTGAAGGGCCACCTTCAAAGAGGTCGCGCTCGGCACGCAATCTAAAGTCCGGACTCATCGGGCGGCTTCAAGATCGATTGCAAGAGATTGAAGTTAGTTGCTCATCCGCCCAAGACGCTCATCCGGAGGAGCGATGTGGACATGGCAACGAGACTCGGTCGTCCCGGTGGTGGTCCCGGATGAGGATGCACCGGAGGGACCTTCTCCGGCTGAAAATGTTGAGGCCCGGATCGGAAGAGGAGTCGCGCACGCCGCCTCATCGGGGGAATCCTATTAATGATGCGACTTGCACCTCCGCTAGCCCTTTTAGCTATGCGGAGTTGGAAGAGAAGTTGAAACAGATTCCACCCGGCTTGATCACTGTCATGCCTTCCGACCAAGATGTTCGAAATGGTGAAAAGCAGTACACTATTTTTGTGCTTCTTGGTTTTTTTGTCATGTTGATGTGTTTTGTGGTATGATCTATAACTTTACTTTTCTCGTTTGTGTGTTTGTCTGCAGCCTGGTGAGTGGTCTCCGCGGCATGGCCCAACAACACGATCTTTTACCGACCTATTGCGGACCACTTGATTACATGAAGGTCTTGCGTCTCAAGCGCAAAAATAGTGAAGATCAGCTGCGCCTAAGATTGGAGAAGGCCGGCCGGTTTATCCACCGTTCGAGAGGGACAACGAAGCTCTCGGGCGGACTTGGCTGAGGCAAAGAGCCGGGAGGAGTCAACGGTCGTCCGCCTGCATAAGGCGAGAGGATGAGATGACCCTTCGAGGGGAAGGTGAGGCAACTCAGGACGGAGGCTTCAATTGAAAAGAAGCGAAGAAGATTTGCACTGCGCTTTGGCAGCGCAAAAGGAGGAGCTAGAGAGAGAGTTTGCTGCAGAGAGGGAGGAACTTGAAGCGGACTATCAAAAGCAAGTGGATGACATGTTCTTCTTCGGCTATCGCTGCTGTATGAAGAAGAATGGCATAAAGCGGGATGTCCCTTCAATTCCTCCGGGTGAAGAGAAGAAACTTTTTGACAAACCTGCTCCCTGATAGCTTTTCTCTTTTTGCAATTTTTGCTGTAATCTTCTTTCTGTACTTTCTGTGGTCCGGAGACCTCTTTGTACATACATTTACAGATATCAATAAAACATTTCTTTTTCATTTGTATTTGTCTTGCTTTTTCATTGATAATACTGTTTTAAATTAGACACATTCCATGGTCTAAGTAATGGAGTTCCGTCTAACTTTTGTAGATGATAGGCTCCACTTTCACTTGCCTTAGACACTATATAGGGTCCTTCCCGATTAGCTTGAATTTCCTGCGCCCATTTCAATGAGTGTTTTCAAAAACTTTTCTAAGGACTAGCGTACCATTTTTGAAGCTTACTGGCCTTACTTTGCGATGTAATGGGCGGATGCTCTTTGTTGATAGTCTATCATCCGGATGGTTGCGCTTTCCCTCACTTCATCCGCCCAATCAAGTTTCTTCCCAATTACGTGTTTGCATCTTTACGCTTTGCTGCGTCAGTCCGGATAGTAGGTAGACCTATTTCAGTGAGGAATAGCGCATCCATTCCGTATGCGAGGCGAAAGGAGTGTTTCTGTTGGTCGTCGCAGGGTGTGGTTCGATAGGCCCATAGGACGCGGGTAGCTCCTCCACCCACTTCCCTTTGGCTTGTTCAAGCCTTTTCTTTAAGACAATGATTAGGGTCTTGTTTGTGGCTTCGCTTGCCCGTTACTTTGAGGATAACGCGGTGTGGAGTACAATTCGGATGTTAAGCTCGAACGAAAATTCTGAATGCGATCTTGTCAAATTGTGGACCATTGTCAGCTATGATGGTTTGGGGTATTCCAAAGCGGCAAACAATGTTTTTCCATGCGAACTTGGTGACATCTTTGTCTTTGATGCTAGCATATGCTTCAACTTCCACCCATTTACTAATGTAATCGGTGGCGACAAGGAGGAACTTTTTCTAGGTAGGTGCTGCTTGGGAGGGGTCCCACTATGTCCATGCCCCATTGCGCAAAGGGCCATGGGCTTGAGATTGACTTCAACGTTCTTTGACGGCATATGTGGAATGGGAGCATACCTTTGACATTTATCACATTTTTGACATAGGCTGCACGCGTCTTGCTTCATTGTTGGCCAATAATATCCTTGCGAATGGGCTCTATGTGCGAGAGATCGTCCTCCGAATGATTCCCATGATATTCCCTCATGTAACTCATCTAACACATCTTGGCCTCACGAATGCCCTAGGCAACGAAGGTAAGGTCTGTGAAGGATCAGCATGCAGTGCCCCACAATTAGGGTGAAGCGGGCAGCTTGCACCCAGACTTTGTGTGCTGTTTAGGATCTCGGGTAGAGTGCACATCCGGAGATATTCTCGCGATGTTGTACGTCCATTCTTGGTCGTCCGCTTAGCTTGCCTTAATGGTATTGCAAGTGGAGATCTACTGCGACAGAGGGTTGGTTTGCACATGTATAGGCAATAAAATGGCTTCTTTGATAGGGAGGGAGGCAGCTATGCTATTAGGCAAAGCGTCGGCGCGCCCATTTTCGATTCGCTTGATTTTTCGATTGTCCATTCGGTGAATTGCTGCAAGGTGTTCCTTACTTTAGCTAAGTATCGTGCCATGCGTGCGTCCTTAGCCTCATATTCCTTACGGGCGTGCCTTACCACGAGTTGCGAATCACTTTGTAGATCCGGAGTTTGGAGACGGATAGAGCAAGGCGAGGTCCAATTCGGACAAGATGGCCTCGTATTACGCTTCATTGTTAGAGGCAGAGAATCCCGGTCGGATGGCTTGCTCGAGATGTTCCCCAATTGGGGAGCTGTAGTAAAGCCCAACTCCGAGATCACGATGATCGTGAGGCTCCGTCAACTTTCGCAGAGTCCACCATTCTTGTTTACTTGATTCGTGGTGTTGGCTAGGTCTTCGTGAATATTCTAGCACGAAGTCGGCCATTACTTGGCCTTTCATGGACAATCTGGATTGGAATTCGATTCCAAACTCGTTTAATCGATGGCCCATTGCAGCATTTTTTCGGTTAAGTCCGGCATGCGAGAATGTTACGAAGGGGTTGGTCGGTCAGTACGATGACCCAGGTGGGCTTGGAAATAGGGGCGGAGCTTACGGGCGCGCTTCGAAGGGCTAAGGGTGTTAGCTCCATTTTTGAATACTTGGTTTCTACGTCGCCAATGCCTGCCGCGACGTAGTAGATAGGTTTCTGCTCCTTGGGTGAGGGGCACGGAATAGAAACAGCGGCGATTGCTCATTACGATACAACCCAGATACATGTATAATTTCTCCTTTGGGATGGGGCTGCTCGGGATGGGTGGTTGCATAAGAAAATGCTTAATCTTTTGAAAGCGTTTTGACAAGCTGTCCGTCCATCCGTGTGCTCCAGCCTTTCGTGTTGCCAAGAAGAAGGGTCGCAATTCATCGGTGAAGCGGGCTATAAAACGCCCTAGTGCGGCGAGCTTGCTGTGAGGCGTTGTAGCTCATTCTTGTTCTTGGGGAGGTGTTTCCACGACTGCCTTGACTTGATCCGGGCTTACTTCTATGCCCCTTTGGCTGACCATAAATCCCAGAAATTTGCCAACACTTACGCCAAAGGCGCATTTAGAAGGATTTAGCTTCATGCCATACTTTCTTAAGAGGTGAAAAACTTCTTGCAAGTGAAGAACATGCTCTTCTCGGGTTTTGCTTTTAACCACTATATCATCAATATATACCTTTACCGTGTGGCCTATCAGAGGTTTAAAGATTTTTGTCATCAATCTTTGGTAAGTGGCGCCAGCGTTTTTGAGTCCGAACGGCATGACTTTGTAGCAATGAGGCCGTGTGGCGTTATGAATGCTGTCTTTTCCTCGTCAGCCGGGGACATGGGAATCTGGTGATATCCGGAGAAGGCATCCAAGAAAGAGAGCATCCCTTGCCCGGCAGTGGAATCCACAATTTGATCTATTCGTGGCAAAGGGAAACTGTCTTTTGGATATGCATTGTTGAGATTAGTGTAATCTACACAAGCTCGCCATTTTCCTTCTTTTTCGGGTACCGCCACCACGTTTGCCAACCAATCCGGATAAGATACTTCTCTGATGAATCCAGCTTCTAGCAATTTGTCAATCTCATTCCGGATGACTTTTTGTCTATCCGGGTGGAAGCGTCTAATCTTCCTTAGGACGGTGCAGGCAGTGGAAAGACGTTAAGCTTGAGAGGCAATAGAGGGATGAATTCCCTTCATATCGTATGTGTCCATGCGAAGATGTCATGATTTCGTCGGAGGAGGTTTTGCATGCTCGAAGTTTCTTTTGGTGTCATGAGGGAACTGATGTTCGTGAGGTGAGTATTTTCTTCGAAATTTGGATTGTTTGTAAGGGATCTTTGTCGGGGATCTTTGTCCACTGGACCCAATAATTGCTATTGGTCACGTGTATGGCTGGGCTCGGGGGAGATGCATCCTCTGGCTGGTTCCCGCTTCTCGTGCTATCTGGTAGCACCGACAGCGGCTAATCGGCTACCATACAAGTCAATCGCCCCTCGTTGGTGAGGAAACTCACCATTTGATGATATGTAGAAAGGATGGCTTTCATGTAGTGTAGCCATGTGCGGCCTAAAATGACATTGAAGGGTGATAACTCTTGTACCACCAGAATTGTACGTTGAGAGTGACTGGGCCAGCTTGGACCGGCAGTATAATGTCTTCCAAGGATGTGGTTGATGATCCGTTGAACCCGGATAGGATTCGTCCGGGTTCTCAAGGCTCTGCGAGACTATGTCCCATGTGGTCAACGGCCCGATGCTTACACAAGATCGGCCGAAGCCCACTGGGTCGACCGGGATGCGTCTCACATCGAAATCTCCTATCTCTAGGGACGAGGATGAGGGCGTCGCGATGTGGATGCGGTGTCAGGGTGGGATCTCGGTGGGAAAATGATTGTCCCATCTATGGGGCGAGGCCTTCTCCGAGTTAGTCCAGGCCGGATGGAATTAATGCGCTTGCGTATTGATGCGGCCCCAAAAATTTACTGTCTTTTTCGCTTTGAAGTCATACTCCTCGTTAGATGGTCATCCGTTAATATAGTTTATAACGACCTTGGGGCAGGCCTTGGGGCCCTAGGGGGCTCCAGGGGTTGTGATCTTCGGGAAATGTCCCTACCCCCAGTATCCGAGCGGAGGTATTGCTTTAAATGCCTGCTTTGATGAGCCTTTCGACCAGATCTTTGAGAGACCGGCATGCCTCATTGTATGACCATGATCCTTGTGGAAGGCACATCTCCTACTACGATCTCTCGTGGATGGTACATTCCAGGTGGGTCTAGACCACTTGAAATCGGACAAGCCTTGGATCATTGGGAGAAGTTTTTCATACGATATGGAAAGAGGTGTGGAGGCGGCCTTCCGGGTGACTTGGCCCTTCCGCGCCTTGGTCGAGATGGCCTTGGCGATCTGAAATTTTGGCATTTCTTTCCGCACCGCCCCTAGCTGCCGCCCAGCTGACCATGACTTGGCGGGTGGCTGCCCGTCGTCATCTTGAGCATTGAATATTTGTTGGCACGCTTTGAACAAGTCATCCATCGTTGTAGGAGGCTTTTTGGCCGGTGATTCAAAAAATGGGGTGCTTGGACAGGATGCTTCGCTTGAAGATCTGCGGACGGCGTCCATGCTGCAAGCCTCTACTTGAAGTACGGCTTGGCCAAACCTTCTACGAATTCCCTCAAGGATTCGTTATCTTGCATATTTATGTTACTGCAAGTCTTGATGTTCCGCTTGTGTCGAGGCGGAGCACAAGTATTGTCCCACGAAGGCTTGGATAGGTCCCTGAAATTGCCAACGAGTTAGGAGGTAGGTGATGAAACCATGAGAGGGCCTGCCCTTGTAGGCTGGCGGGGAACACTTTGCATAGTAGTGCATCGTTGCCAATATCGAGCGTCATGAGTGTCGATAATGCATGATGTGGTCGAAGGATCGCCGGACCCATCGTATGTAGAAAATTTTGGTACGAGGAATCCCTTGGGGGGCTCGTAATAAGTGATATGAGAGCGAAGGGCGTGGAGAGCATGTCGTCTAACCTTTTCTTGATGGAGCCAATGGGTGGTTCGTTTGGGGAGGTTTCTCCCAATATGTTGCTCTCTCCGGGTGGGGAGTGAGCGTTGCGCATCATGGGGGTGACCATGCAGTCATGATGCGGGTGCACGTTCTGCACCATGGGGGTGACCATAGGGTCGTGGCGTGGTGCCAAAGTTGTGGCTACTGGCGACCTAGATCTTCCGGCTCCTGTGGCGTAGTCTTGCGCGCATTGAACTCGACAACCGAGATTTTCTATCACGTTGTCTTTTTGCTTTGAAAAATGAGTGGAGTTCGAGCTTTCCTCACGGGGAGCTCGAGGCATGGGTGTGTGTGGCTCATGAGGCCTCACGTTGCATGTTCCTTGGATAGCTCCTCTTGTTCCAGGATATATTGATTCTGGTTCCGGCCTCGAGGTTTGCCACCGGCCTCTTGAACGCCGACGGCGAGGAGGCCTCGGACGTTGAAGCTTTGGATGCGTAACACAACGTTTTCCTCTCTTAATCTTTACTTCTTCTGGAGGAGAGCTTTCAGTTGTCGTTAAACACCAACCGCCTCCTTTCGATGGTTTGACGCCATTCAAAATCATCATCCTCTCCCCTACCCGGATGAACGACTTTGGGAAGGTGTGGCCATCTTTGCTAGTGAGTGAATCAAATGAAAATAGCTTCCCACAGACGGCGCCAATGTTGATGCCTCGCGTCCCCTGACGATCCACGTAGTTGCCAAATGGATGGACACGCGATCTCAACCTATAAAGGTTCTTGATTCAGGTCGTAATACACTGCAAAAGGCATCCGGACAGGGTGTCCGGACGCACCCTCCGATGGTTTTGTTAGCCATGGGCGAGAGAGAGAGATAAATCAGGTTGGCCTTTTACTAGGTACTAGGAGGTTACCTTCCTCTTCGTGTGAAGGTTTATATATAGTTGCAGGAGTCTTGTTCCTCTCATTAATGGTGGGGAGATATTTTATGTTGTCATGATGACATTAGGTGGCGGCGGGGCCATCATCACCCTACGGGCGGCTGTCGGAGACCGTGGTAGGTGATGCGGCTGTCAGAGATCGTGGGAAGTGATCATGTAGAATGATCGTGGGAAGTGACTTGTTGTCACCTCAACTCGTCCTTTCACTCTGCAGGTGACGGGACGTGGGCCATGGCTGGTTGTTGTGATAACGTGTAAGACTTGCTTTACTTCAATGTAGTGTGTGTAGATAGAGAGAAGGTGGTGAGGGACATGTGAAGATTGAAAGGGTATATGCATGGGCATTAGAAGATGGTGGCAAGGTGGGTATGGAAAAGTGAGTAGAAGTGGCCATGCGTGGCCATGCAAAGGTGGTGGGGATAGGTGAAGGATGGGTGCATGCATGATGAAAAATTGTGGAAAGGGACCAAGAATGTGTGAGGATGAGTGTAATGCGGGTATGAAGGTTAGGGAATGGATATGAAGAATGAAAAGGGATGGTGAGGTTGAAGAGTGTGAAGATACGTGGTGTAGAGAGAGAAAGGTGGTAAGAAGAAGAAAAATGGGTAAGTGGAGGATAGTTATGCATGGGAGGGTGGTGATATACATGAGGGCATGGAGGATACGGGTATGGAGGTTAGTATGGGTATGTGTTGATGAATGGCAACCATGGGGGTGGCCATGCATGCACGATTCCCATGCATGTAGGTGGGTGGCTTTGGGATTCCTATGGAGATGAGCATGGCATGGGTATGGTGGGCAGCCGGGTATGAAAATGGATGGTTTGCATGGGTATGAGGGGTGATGGCTATGGGTGCATGCATGGGATGAGTGATATGGAGCGAGCTAGTGAGAGAAAGGGTGATGGGAAGGAAAATGGGTATGAAACAATGGGTTTGATGGCTATGGGTGCATGCATGGGATGAGTGATATGGAGCGAACTAGTGAGAGAAAGGGTAATGGGAAGGAAAATGGGTATGAAACAATGGGTTTGATGGCTATGGGTGCATGCATGGGATGAGTGATATGGAGCGAGCTAGTGAGAGAAAGGTGGTGAGAAGGAAATGGTCAGTGGGAAATGGGTATGCATGAAATGGTTGTGAGAGGTGGTGCATGAGGCATGAGGGATATAAAGCGAGAAGCGGTGGAACATATAATATGAGTAATAGGAATATAGATATGAAGGTGATGGGAAAATGGTGAGATGTTTTCATGGGAATATGGTGAATAGGAATTATGAAATGGGTATGAATGATGGGTTCTTGAGAAGATGGAAGATGAAATGTTCCATATGGCCATGCATGCATACATCACGTGCAAGCTAGAGAATGCCAACAACAAACCGAGCATAAAAACACAAATGCCATCAGCACATAATACCCTTGGGATCTTCATTTGGACTCTGTTATTCCCAGCATAACAATCAAGAGGAGCGACATCATGTCCCGTTAAAAATAGGTCTCCTTCGTGTCTTCCTTGGTTGGGTAACCTTACAATATCTATTCCAACTGCGTATTGACCGTGCTCACCGTCAATAGAAAAATCACCATTGGGTGTCTCATCTTCCAAAAACAATCTCAAATGGTGCCAAAAGATCATTCATTGCGGGGACATTTGCACCCCAGAATGAGAGGAAGCGGCAAGAACAGTACCAAAAATGGGAATAATAAAATAATTAAATAAAAAAACGTGCAAAGCCCGTTTCATGCTTCATTCAACAAGCTTGCTAACGGATTGAAAGACCATAGGTTCATAAAAAAATATCGGAGTGAATGTTGAGATATTTCATAGTGAAGCTAAAAACAGTCGACTTACTCTTCAACAAAACCAAGAGGGAAAGATGATAAAATAATGATCACAAATCCATGGTTATTCTAGAGATCAAGGAAAGCTAACAATATGGCACGATATACATACCGAAACAAACAATAATATCCGGAGACAAAGTAGAGAAAATAACAAACAGGGACAATGGTGAATATGGGGTTCGTACCTGGAAAGCCCCTTCTAAAAAAAAAAAACCTTCCCAGCCCGCTTCTTTCTCAGTCTCACACTTTCCGTAACCTCTCCCGCCTCCTCCTGGTTTCCTTTCGTTTCTCTTTTTTCTCTATTTCTATCTTCTTTGGCAAGTCACTACTTGCTTTACTGTTCCTCCGCTCAGCAAGCATGGCGTCCCTGACCACCAGCATGCAGCATGGTCTCTTTCATCAGCAGCATGGCGTCATGCATGGAGTTTTTTTAGAAGCCGGTCCCCCACTCCAAATGTCTTCTTCTGGGTGCTCCTTAAAGTGACGGGAAAGCTTAGAATGAATGAAACAAATATATATATATAAAAACAAAGCCAAAAGAGGGGTCTACAAATATGCCCCTCTTCGGTAGAATTCACGAGTGTAATGAATATGAACACTAGAGTGATAAAGAAAGTGTGAATAGTGAGTGGAATGAAGTGAACTCTACCGAAGAACAAAGGAGACCCCCAAAAGGACACGAGTGAAACCAGAACTCATTCGAGCCAACAAATGAACAAAGGCTCTAATCCTAAGGGAAAATGATATCTCAAAATGCCTCACGAAGCCACACTAAGGACCCAGACTCCCTCTAAAACGTCTCCGAGAGTGACTCAAAAAACCATATCAAAGATGAGTAACGGTGAGAACCACCTAGAGTACGGACAAAACGCATCTAAAGGAGACTCGCCTATGTGGACTATATGAGGATGCCAAGTGTAGGGTGCCCAACAATATGACCGAAATATGCGTCTCATGATCTCAAAGGACTATGCCATGTGTAGTGAAAGGGGAAATCTAGAAGAGCCTAATGAATAAGCAATAAGCACCCAGTAGCCGGTGAGGAAAGTGACTCTAAATGCCCAAAATGGAGGATACATGGTGACTAAAAAAATGTCTAGATGAGTACGCACAATGGCTCTAAATGCCAAATCTGGAAATGTGACTCGAATGTCATCACTGAAACAAAGACACAGACGTCAATCCGACCTGATAGGAAGAATGAATAACCGAACTATATGGGTGCGGTCCCAGACTCAAACTAAACACAAGCTGATAGGGAAATGGCCGATCGATATGGGTGCGGCCCCGACTCAAACAGAGACATGACAAGATAAATGATAAGGAGATGACCGATCGATATAGGTGCGGCCCCAGGACTCTAACTAACAAGACAATGACCGATCGATATAGGTGCGGTCCCGACACAAACCGAACTGATAGGAAGATGGCCGATCGATATAAGTGCGGCCCCGAACTCTAAGTGACAAGACAATGACCGATCGATATATGTACGGTCCCGACTTCGAATCGACACGATAATGACCGATCGATATAGGTGCGGTCCCGACTCGAAGCGAACGATGACAAGAAGATGGCCGATTGATATAAGTGCGGCCAGCTGACTCAAACAATAGGAAGATGACCGATTGATATAGGTGCGGCCGTAGACAAGACAATGACCGATCGATATAGGTGCGGGGGTGCGGCAAGACAATGACCGATCGATATATGTGCGGTCCCGACTCAGCCCAAGCCGACAATGAGATAACCAGATTGATATAGGTGCGGCCCCGGACTCTAACCGACAAGACAATGACCGATCGATATAGGTGCGGTCCCTACTCCAACTGAACTAAAAAGGAGATGGCCGATCGATATAGGTGCGGCCCCATACTCTAACCGACAAGACAATGACCGATCGATATATGCGGTCCCGACTCAATCGAACCGACAAGGAGATGACCAATCGATATAGGTGCGGCCCTTACTCAAAGCTGAACCGATAGGAAGATGGCGATTGATATAGGTGCAGCCCGGATTGAATCGCGAAAAGACAATGACCGATCGATATAGGTGCGGTCCCGACTCAAAGCGAACCGATAGGAAGATGGCCGATTGATATAGGTGCGGCCCGAAATCAACGATAATGACCGATCGATATAGGTGCGGTCCCGACTCGGCCCAGAACTAACAAGGAGATGGCTGATTGATATAGGTGCGGCCTTGGACTCTAACCGACAAGACAATGACCGATCGATATAGGTGCGGTCCACTCAAACCGAACCGATAGGAAGATGGCGATTGATATAGGTGCGGCCCCAAAAGCTAGCAAGACAATGGCTGATCAATATAGGTGCGGTCCCGGCTCGAATTGAGCCCGATAAGGAGATGGCCGATTGATATAGAGTGCGACCCCGGACTCTAAGCCGACAAGACAATGACCGATCGATATAGGTGCAGTCCGACTCAACCGAAGCCAGATAAGGAGATGACCGATCGATATAGGTGCGGCCTAGACTCTAACCCGACATGACAAGGAGATGGCCGATCGATATAGGTGCAGCCCGACTCAAACCGACAAGATGATGACCGATTGATATAGGTGCGGTCACGACTCCAACCGAACCGACAAGGAGATGGCCGATCAATATAGAGTGCGGCCCCGAGACTCTAACCGACATGACAAGGAGATGGCCGATCGATATAGGTGCGGCCCGACTCGAACTCAAAGCCGACGATGGTGATCGATCAAGTGGCCCAAAGCCAAAGGATATCTAGGATAACGATGCAAACAAACTCGGAAGGAGGGGATATGCCCCAGATATGACAACTCATGAGGATCGGCAGACTAGGTCAAAGATAGTGAAGCAGAGTGAAAGGTCCGATGATCCTAAAGAAGGCTAGAAAAGGAGGGTATGCCCAATATGGAACTCACAAGGGTCAACAACTAGATCAAAAAGTAAATGAAACCTATGGAAGGTCAGATGATCTCGGAGAAAATGGGATATGCCCAGGTATGCAATGATGAACAGACAGAGATGCACAATGTCTCAAAACTACTGTACTCTGAAATATGCTCATCCATCATGTAATGAAAATGCCCAATCTCAGATAGGTAATGCCAAACAGGACCATGTATCGTGACACCATGCTGACAAAACAAAACTAAGCTGGTGAATAACAACAATAATGATAACCGAGTGCTCAAAATGAAAAGAGCAAGCAAATCAACACTCAACATGCCAACTATCAAAATGAAAGCATCGTCACTAATAAGTCAACAATCATCAGGCCACCGCCATCATGGAAGATGTTGAACCTAAAGTCCAAAAGATGTATGAAAACATAACCAAGGTGATCGAGGGTGATTAACATCTCCTCCTAATCGAGAAAAGGGTGAAGTCATGTGTTACGGTGGGATGTGTAGGATAAAAGAAGGTGATGATCGGGCTCTGGTAAGATAGAAAGTACAAAAGTATCAAAGGGTGAAATGTCCGAGTATGAAATGAAAGGTAGAGAGATATCCAAGATCGTCCAAGTATGCCGAGAAGACTAAACCCGAGGTATCAAGAGCTCCATAATCCATCGAAAAAGCAGTAATCACAAGCAGGAAGTCAAATCTCGATGTCAAAACATCCAACTAGGCGGCTATGCCCCAGTATGCAATGAGGACAACATGAAATAATCCAATGATCTCCATATCACTCGTCAGATGCTCCAATGTCAAGAACCAATCTAATCTCCCTCCAAAAGATGGACATGCCCAGCAGTAAAGGATCCAAATAGGGTGGCTATGCTCCCATGAAAAAATGCTCTCCATCCCGACTATGCTCCAGTGTAAATCAGTGCATCCAAGTCAACAACTGCTGAAAAGAACCACGCATAGTGCATATCAATAAATCAATCGATCTCCACTCTTGACGCCAAAAATGGAAACATCTCAACACAATCCATATGAATCAGGATCCCAAGGCTCTATGAATGTGAATGAGGTGGCTATGCCCTAGTATAAACTGCCTGAAGTGACTATGCTCCAATGAAAATCAAAGTCCAATGCCAACTAGAGGGCTATGTCTCAATACGTGCAATCTCTGAAGTGGCTATGCCCTAGTGTAAAGCATCATCCCGAAAGAAAACGTCATCGATGAGGGGGGTATGTCCCAGTGTAGATAACGGCGCCTCGAGAAAATCCATCACCGATAATAGGGGTATGCCCAAGTGTAAATCATCATCTCAACTCCCCATCCATCATGCTCCGAGGAATAATCTCGACCAAGCTCAAGTATTGCCCACGTGTGGTGTCAAACACAATGTGAAGTAATGGCCTCGGGGTGGTCTTCAGACACGGGACGTAACGTAGGCTAAGGTAATAGGGTGAAAGAAATGAAAGGAAACTAGGCTCAAAGATCCCAATGATATAATCCCCATACCTCTCATGCATGAGATGCAATGCGTAGAAAACGTCATGAGTCCCGGACCTAGGGGTCCCCACCACGAAAAGTGATGATAAATGAATGGTCACATCGAATGAACAAGTATGACGTGTGTGTACCAATCCCAAGTCAAACATCAAGCGGGATGAAAAAGAAAGAAATCGGAAGAGCTATGATGGAATGGAGGAACAAAACAAAGATACAAGAAAACAAAGAGATAGAAAAATGAGTGATGGTCAACTTTGCATCAAAGCATAGAAAGTAGTCACATCCGAAATAGATGGAATGATGGATAGAACAGGGGACCCAGAGATACTAAAGGAAGGTCGCTCGTCTCTCTCACAAAAATCGAATGGATGACTCATACTCTCACCTAAAATATACATCAAGATGAATCTTAGAAAGAAGCTCTCATACGAACTCTCTCTAACACATGAACTCAATGAAGCAACCCGGCACGTCCATACACATGCCCAATGAAGAACGATAAAATGAACAATGCGCTATATATATATATATTTTTTTTCATTTTTTTTTTCATTTCATTTCATTTTTTTTTTTTTTGCGCATACTCTGATCAATAATGAATGAACTCCCATGAAAATACATACCCAAATGATCAAACCCTCTCCACATACGAATGTAACATGAATCCTCACCAACAAGACAACCTCTCAAAATAACATCTACGAACCACTTGCCCATGGGGTGAATGATAGGAAAGAATGTGACAATCCTCCATGCGGTGACGTGTGAAAAACCATCACTCAAGGTGAAACAAGGATAATGTCGAGTAATCAATGAGGAAAGGAAAATATAGAGAACGAATATCACAATTACCCACCTCCGAAAACCCAAAATTCTCATATGAACTGAATTCTGTAGAAGAAAATAAACAGATCTCAATCACAGAAAATCCGACACAAGCGTCAACAATCTAACAACAGATCTAATAAAAACGAAAAAAAAAACCAATGCCCTTTCCTTAAACAACCATAAATGAATAAATAACTACTCCAAATTTTTTTTTAAAAAAAAACAAGGGAAAGTTATGCTTTGGGCTTCCCATCCCAAAATAATAACATTTTCGAAACCCAACTTTGCACAAAAAAAAATACCTACACTGATGATAAAAAAAATTAGGGATTTCATGCACTCTGCTATGAGGTGTTTTCTCATTCCGAAATTGCCCTCTCTTTTCAGCCACTTTAGCGTCCACATCAGAAGGCCTACAAAACCAAAAAAATTCACTATCTCACTCACTCGATCACCCAACCTTCTTTTCCAATGGATCAAGCTCAGTTTCTTCTGGTAGGGTTATCTCTGTTTCTCTTCTTCTCAGACATCATAAATCTCTTCACGCCATTGCCTCCAAAGCCACCACCGCATCATCACCATCATCATCATCACCACCAGCAACCCCAACCCAAACCCCAATCGGCTCCTCTAGATTTCCCCACACAGGTCTGTTCTCCTTGATACCCGTTTTTCTATTCTCCGTATTTATGTAAGTGGGTGTTTGATTAATTTTTGATTGCTTTTTTGAATTGCGAAAAGAGAGTGATGATGGAGGTATTGGCTTCAACAACACCGTCAATATTAATTTCTATTCCTCTTGTTTCTCTACGGGTTTTGTATTATTTCTTTTATTTTTTTATTATTTGTTTGCTCGTATTCAATTCAATTGTAGATATCTATTTCATCTTTGGATGTTATGTGAAAATTAAACTTCTCTGTTTTCTTGGATGAATCTAATTGTTGAGATGGGTTTGTAAATTAAGATTTGATGGTTCATTCTAATTAGGGTTTTGTTGAAATGGATGCTATTTTGGTTGTGTTAAATTTATGTGTTGGAATTGTAAAAAGGAAGAACTTGTTTGTAGAGAAACATGTTGGGAATAAATTCAATTATTTATAATATAGAATAAGTTCGTTGCTTCTTTCAACAATTGAAATGATGTTAGAATCATTTTAAGTGTACCAAAAAAATTGTAGATCTTAAATGCTATCACTAAGGTTGTGGTGCTTAAAAATATCCTATATTTATATTGGGAAATCAGAAAATTTGTGGGCCTATTGAGAAATAATTTTCAGTGTACGGTAGAAAATTTGTAGGACTGGACCTTTCTCGTCATATATTGATAAATTAAGGGAAAGTTGTGTTTCGGGAGGCCCATTTCAAGGTAATATTGTTTTCAAAACCCAAGTTTGCATAACCCAAGATATGTCCATTATTTGAAGAAAATTTTTCCTTTTCATGCACTCTGGTCTTAGGTGTTATTTCATACCGAAAATGAGCCTTACCCTTGGGCCAGCTCAACGTCCACATCAGGGAACCTAAAAGCCCAAACTCCATGTCGGCGAGCCAAGACGTAATTTAGTAAAGATTCATATGTGAACTGGAAAAAAAAATAGAAAGGCTGAAAGACGATCACAAAAAAGACCCAAACCCGCTGAGCTTTCATTGATTTTCAAGGGCATGAGGTATGTGGGTCATCGTGAATCATGTTTTTCTTTAGTGGGTATGAATTATTTTCGAAGTGTTTTATGATCTTATTGCTCTTATCATGGGTTACTTTGGAAACTTGAATGATAATGGTGTTGATTTACAATATTTCTGAAATTGTTGAATGATAGTTTGATTGCATTCTTGTGGGGTTTTTCTATTTGTTTATTTTTTCTTTTATTAATTGTGTTGCAATTTGTGGTTTTGATGCTGCCGATTTTTTTCTTCTTGTGGTAGGATCCCAATTCGCAGCATTTAGGAATTACGGTTTGGGATGCATCAATGGTATTTTGTGAAATTTACGGTAATGTCTATTATTCATTTGAGAATTTTAGCATTATTTTCATCTATGGGTTACCAATTCAAAATTGTTGATCTGTTGAGTTGTGTTCAATTTCTATGCAATCCGAGTCTCGAGGGCGAGGCGGGGGTTTCCACCTCTTGGTTTTGTAGGGGCCTCAACCTTTTTAAGTCCTGTTTTAAGTGCCTTTAAGCCATTAATCAGGATTTAGTTGCTTATTCAGTGTGAGGGGAAGAATTAGAGTCTTAAGAGAAAGTTGCTAAAATCAACTATTACCTTTCTGAGAGAAAGAGTTGCTTAAAGCTGTTTTCTCAAGTTAAGAGTTGCCCAAAGTAGTGCCCTTCCTCTCCACATGCATGAGAGTATCATAGCGATAAGAGAAATTCTGGTGTTCTTGTTGATTTGCTTATCATAATAGCAGTTTTTGGATGCAATCCCCTTTCTTTTGATCTCTTTTCTCTGATTTTATCTTAGTTTTAGATATCGGTTTGAGTGTTAGTAAGTTCGTGCCCTCACAGCTCCCAACTCTTAGTAATTGGGATAAGGCTTTGCTAAGGTGTATTCTATAATGGAACATTGCAATAATGAAATTGCATAGATGGATTCAGGCCTCATTTTGAACAATTTGTATTTTTTTTTTTGGATCAAAGCACTTTAAACCCGAAGAAATTTAGGATTGTACCTTAGGTACTACCTTAAGAGCCCTTAGGTACTACGTTAATGGCCCTTAGGTACTACCTTAAGGGACCCTAGGTACTACCTTAGCTAAACTTGAACTCAACCTCTCCCAAGCCTTGGGTCTTCCTTTGTGACCCTTAGACCATGCCATTATGTGCTTCTCTTGTGTGCTCAAGTGGTCCACCAATGGTTTTTTGGTCTTGTTCCTTAGGTACTACCTTAATGGCCTTTAGGTACTATCTTAGTGGCTTTCAGGTACTACCTTAAGGGACCCTAGGTACTACCTTAGCTAAACTTGAACTCTACCTCTCCCAAGCCTCGGGTCTTCCTTTGTGACCCTTAGACCATGCCATTATGTGCTTCTCTTGAGTGCTCATGTGGTTTATCAATGGTTTTTTGGTATTATACCTTAGGTACTACCTTAATGACCTTTAAGCACTACCTTAGTGGCCTTTAGGTACTACCTTAGTGGCCTTCAGGTACTACCTTAAGGGACCCTAGGTACTACCTTAGCTAAACTTGAACTCAACCTCTCCCAACCCTCGGGTCTTCCTTTGTGACCCTTAGGTCATGCCATTATGTGCTTCTCTTGAGTGCTCATGTGGTTCACCATTGGTTTTTTGGTATTGTACTTAGGTACTACCTAAAGGGACCCTAGGTATTACCTTAGCTAAACCTCAACTCAACCTCTCCCAAGCCTCGGGTCTTCCTTTGTGACCCTTAGACCATGCCATTATGTGCTTCTCTTAAGTGCTCATGTGGCCCACCAATGGTTTTTTGGGACTGTACCTTAAGTACTACCTTAATGGCCTTTAGGTACTACCTTAGTGGCCTTTAGGTACTACCTTAGTGGCCTTCAGGTACTACCTTAAGGGACCCTAGGTACTACCTTAGTGGGTTCTCATTTCTTAATGGTCGGGTACTTGGTAGACTAGATGACTTGAGACAAGTTGAAGCCAAATATGCAGCTTTTCTTTTTAAACAGCAACTCACAACCTTCCTTGAGAATATATATGGAATGATAAGAGACAATTTAAAGAAATATTTCCCCATTGCTTGGATTGTGTATTCAGGAAATTCTTCTTAGCAATGGTTAATTTGAAACAAAATATGAATGGTATGACTAGTTCCATTTAATATCAGTAACAACTCAAATTATATGATGATTGGACTATTCTTTTCTTTCTCATGTTTCCCAGCCAGATGATCTGCTTTCATCAAAGATCCAAAGTATGTGTCCAACCATCAGTGGTAATGTTTGTTGTACAGAAGCTCAATTTGACACATTGCGGACACAAGTCCAACAAGTAAGATTTTGTTTCTTTAGTTTTATGTTGCTTGTCAAGCTTTTCAAGTTATTTTTATTTCTTTCATATGATTGACTGAATCCTGATTTTCTCTTTGCAGTATTTTGTTTTGTATCAAATCACATATCATTGCTTACTAATTGGGAAACTCGTAGTGATTTGTCCTTTATAGCAATGTTAGACTAAGAAAGTGTCATTAGTTTACTACTTTGATAGTCCACTGTGAAAAATTTGTGAAAAAACGACACTGAAAAAAAATTAAAGAGTATTGAACTTTATAGTTTTTTTTTTTTAAATAATTATGGTTGTGATGATATAATCTTTAATTTTTTTCAGCACCCCATGATAAAATAATAATTGGCACTCCCATAAATGAAAAAAAATATATATTGAAAAAATGTCATTTATTTAGGTTAGCTAATATCTGATGAATGCCATTGAATCTCTATTTGTTTCCATTTGTGGTTATCTATTAATATGCTCCTGTTTGGTGATTCTGACTTCTAAGATTTAGTATTTCATGTTGGAATTGAATGTGAAAATGATGTGAAGGAATCATTTTTTAACAGAAAAAAGTGAGGAATAGAAGAGAAAATTTGAAAGCTCATCATTTATCTTGTTCTCCTTTTTTCAAAGTAAAAATTATCTGGAGCTAAGCCTTGGACCCTATTGGTTGGTGATCTGATTTATGGAAATTTGGGGTTAAAACCTTCATATTTTTTTAGTTAGTGGGAGTCTGTTTACCTAGAAATAAACATCATGATACCTAATTTCTTTGTGTACTATTCAATAGAAGCCCATTTTGGGGCTAGTCATTTAGCCATTGAGTATGGATGTGTATAACAATGTCCATGCAGTGCATCTGTGGTAATTACTTTATAGTTGTATGTGTTTCTATCTTTTATTTTTTGGGTTGTTTAATATATGGATAATTACTAACTTCTATGTTTAGATACATTTTAAATTTAAATGTGGGAGTTTTGTCAACCTACAATGCAACAACTTTGAACTGTTAGAGGCGACTTAGCAAGTGTCTAGAAAGCAAGGTGAGCACCTACTTAAAGCTTTCCTATATGTGGAAACTGGAGAGACAGGTGCTCATCCTCTAAGTACTGGTTTCAGATTTGCCTCATATCTCAAGTGAATTTTATTTGTTATTTATTTTTAGTTTCAAAATTCTGGCTTGGAATGTAGATAACTTGGAATGCTTTTTGTAATTCTTAGAAGTGGTGTTTTTTATTTTCTTTTGGTAGGGTGGATCATCTATTTTATTTTCTTAGGGGATACTTAATGTGCTTTCTCATTTTTGACTGTTGTATGAACCAATTTTGAACTTCATTGCTACAAATGCAATCAATTGAATCATAGTTTTGCCACCATTTAAGTTTGAATTTCTTATCCAAAGAAGAGGAAATGGAAATGGAACTATCTTAGTCAAAGTGTAGTCATAACACACTATCAATAGATTGTGAGTTGGGTTATAAAGAGCATTAATCTTGGAGGAACCTTGATATGATTAAATAAAGGAAATAATAATAATTGTAATATACCATCAATAGACTATGAACTAGGCCGAAAAGAGTGTTAATTTTGGAGGAACCTTGAGATGACAGAAAGGAGGAAGGAATAATAATAATACACTATCAATAGACTGAATAATAATAATAATAATACACTTTCAATAGGCTGGGCCATAAAAAGCTCTCTCTGATATTGAATGATACACTGTGAACTAGGCCATCTTTTCATATCTCATGTTTTTACTATTGAGCTATGTGCTAGTGGGGACATGAAAAGCTTCATGTCTAGACAGAATAATCTTTTCATAACTCTTTCTTTTACTGATTTTTTGTAGTCTCTGGAGAATGGAAAAGGTTTCTATGTTCTCTAATTATAAAATATTATATTTTTTTTGGAACATGCTTTTCTCCTTCCGTTTCTGAAACTATTCCACTTGTAGAAAACTAAATTGTGACAGACAATTGATTGGTGTGAAATTTTATAATGCTTCAGAAATTTTATTCAGTTATTTTAATTTGAGTCTTAAAACCTAGAGTTTAGCACATGACCAATACATTTCTTTTGAGGGAATAATTTATGCAGTTATCTAAATTTGAGGTGGCATGGGGCTTAAGCCTACAATACTCATAGTGATGTCCTAATACATGCAACTAAAGCAGTTATTGTTTGCTTCTTTTTCCCCCTATTTGTTTCTTCAGTTGTTGACATGATTATTTGAAGTTCTTTGCTGCTATTTTTATTCTGGTTAAGGTTTTAGTTTTCGGTATGAAGTGACTATGCTTGTCTTTATTGAGATATTGAAGCATTCCTGATTTTATTTCACTTGAATGATATTTACAGATGTCGCCGGGACTGTCCACATTGGCTCAGGATGGACTAACACCAAGGTGAGTAGTAGCGTGCATTCGACCGATCCTGTGGCTGTGTATGAAGTTGATAAGGTCCTTCTCCCTGAAGCAATCTTTGGCACCGACATTCCTCCTATCCTAGCTCCAGCACCAGCTCCTGACATCAGCCCTGCTGCAGATGCTCCAACTGCTTCAGATGAGGTTGGGTCTCCACGAGCATCTTCAACCCCATCTTCTTCCTATAGGGTAATCAGCTTACGTGTTTGGAGCCAATTGGTTTTGGCCATTTCAGGTGGGCTGGTCTTGTTCTTATAAGAGAGGATTTGTCAAGTCTTTAATTTATATGAAGAGGGTATATCCATTGCTTTGATTTCAAGCCATTTTTTGATTACATATGTTACTGAAACTATGAGAATGTGAGTTTTCTTGTATTAATTACTACTTGTATTTCAATGAAATTTTGTTTGTGCTATGGTTTTCATTTGGGAATGGTTATATGCTCCTTGTTCTCCATCCAATCCTTGTGCTCTTGAGACAATCATCATCTCCAGCATATATTCAAACTTGTAACATGCTAGCATTTAAGTTCATTACAGTCCAACTTTGAAGGGCGTATGATCACCAACTAAATGGTCTTTTTCTCATTTGTTATCTGCTTTAGCTTTCTGCTAAGGGTGTTTCTCATGATGGGAATTTCCCTGATTCTTTGACAAGATACAAGAGCATTAAGTTGTTAATAATTAGGCATGAGCTTTACAAACTGCAGTTTAAATAGTGTTTTTCACAGCATCTTCCCCCATACATTTGGCCGGTGTCCTTGGGATGGGACTCATGAGAGAAAAAGTAAAAAAGACCTCCAATTCTCTGTAATGAAAGTGAATTGTTGATGTCTCATGATTTATTCATTACATATGCAGACGACTATAGTTTTTGACAAAAATGTGGTATCCCTCCCTACCAAACCTTCCACTCACATCATACTTTGAGACCTGCATGGGCCAAAAAACATTTTATAATATCAATTTAATTTTTTTAAATCAATATTTTAATTTTTTTTTTCACAAAAGTTTTTTGTTTTTTTAGTCAAATCCATGATAAAAACATAGTATACATGGGATTTTAATATTTATTAAAAAAGGTAGATGAAAAAAAATGTGAATTAATTTCATTTATCTTTTCTCGAATTTTAATTAAATACATTTAATTTTATTTGTTTGAAATTTTATTGAATATTGTTTATTGTTTTAATTTATTTTCATCTTGATGAAATTTTAAATTAAGGAAAATAAGGTAAATTTAGTAAAAACTGAGGTGAATATGGAGTGGCATGAGGGGCCAGCCCTAAATGCTGACGTGTGATCTTTGATATGGCAAGTGGACTTCACTTCCAAAGTGACGTCTTTTCTCGGTTTTTTTTTCTTTTTTAAGGTTTTGAAAAATTTCACACAAAAATAATAAAGACAAAAAAATTCCTATCATTTTATTGTCCATGAATAAATTATAAATATAGAAAATTTCTTAGCCCTTCTTCTCTCTTTTTATGATTTTTAATTACATTAATTTTGCATTATGCAAATATAATTTCTATACAAAAAAACTAACATAATTTAAATAATTGGACATTTATTTTAGCTTATATTGACAAAATTTGTACATATTAGCTTTAATTTAAATTTGAAAAATGATAAAATTTTATTTCCCTAGATATAGTTGTTAGCTTTACATCTAAACTAAAATTTATTCCAAAGCTTATGATATTTCAAAAATTCTCAATTTCTCTTATGTTGTGACCTTTAACAAACAAATTGTCTTATGCTTCAAACGCTTGAGTGATCATTTTCAATTTAACAACGTTGATAATAATAATCCCAATAAACAAAAGGTGGACCCCTTGAGGACACAAGAGAACCACATAATGACATGGTCTAAGGGTCACAAAGGAAGGCCAGAGGCTTGGAAAAGGTAAACCCCAACTTTAGCTAAGGTAGTACCTAAGGTCCCTTAAAGTAGTACTTGAAGGCCACTAAGGTTGTACACGAAGGCCACTAAGGTAGTACCTAAGGGCTCTTAAGGTAGTACCTAAGGTACAGATTCATAAAAAACAATGGTGGACCACTTGAGCACTCAAGAGAAGCACACAATGACATGATTTAAGGGTCAGAGAGGAAGACGTGAGGCTAAGGAGAGGTTGAGTTGAGGTTTAGCTAAGGTAGTACCTAGGGTCCCTTAAGGTAGTACCTAAAGGCCACTAAGGTAGTACCTAAGGGCTCTTAAGGTAGTACCTAAGGTACAGTCCATAAAAAGCAATGGTAGACCACTTGAGCACTCAAGAGAACCACACAATGGCATGGTCTAAAGGTCAGAGAGGAAGACGTGAGGCTTGGGAGAGGTTGAGTTGAGGTTTAGCTAAGGTAGTACACAAGGCCACTAAGGTAGTACCTAAGGGCTCTTAAGGTAGTACCTAAGATACAATCCCTAAAAAGCATTGGTGGACCACTCGAGCACTCAATAGAAGCACATAATGGCATGGTTTAAGGGTCAGAAAGGAAGACCCGAGGCTTGGGAGAAGTTGAGTTGAGGTTTAGCTAAGGTAGTACCTAGGGTCCCTTAAGGTAGTACCTGAAGGCCACTAAGGTAGTACCTAAGGGCTCTTAAGGTAGTACCTAAGGTACAGATCCTAAAAAGCATTGGTGAACCACTTGAGCACTCAAGAGAACCACACAATGGCATGGTCTAAGGGTCAAAGAGGAAGGTCGGAGGCTTGGGAGAGGTTGACTTGAGGTTTAGCTAAGGTAGTACCTAGGGTCCCTTAAGGTAGTACCTGAAGGCCACTAAGGTAGTACCTAAGGGCTCATAAGGTAGTACCTAAGGTACAATCCCTAAAAAACATTGGTGGACCACTTGAGCACTCAATAGAAGCACATAATGGCATGGTTTAAGGATCAGAAAGGAAGGCCCGAGGCTTGGGAGAGGTTGAGTTGAGGTTTAGTTAAGGTAGTACATCGGGTCCCTTAAGGTAGTACCTGAAGGCCTCTAAGGTAGTACCTAAGGTAAAATCCCTAAAAAGCATTGGTGGACCACTTGAGCACTCAAGAGAACCACACAATGACATGGTCTAAGGGTCAAAGAGGAAGGTCGGAGGCTTGGGAGAGGTTGAGTTGAGGTTTAGCTAAGGTAGTACGTAGGGTCCCTTAAGGTAGTACCTGAAGGCCACTAAGGTAGTACCTAAGGGCTCTTAAGGTAGTACCAAGGTACAGTCCCTAAAAAGCATTGGTGGACCACTTGAGCACTCAATAGAAGCACACAATGACATGGTCTAAGGGTTAGAAAGGAAGGTCTGGGGCTTGGGAGAGGTTGAGTTGAGGTTTAGTTAAGGTAGTACCTAAGGGCTCTTAAGGTAGGGTCCCTTAAGGTAGTACCTGAAGGCCACTAAGGTAGTACCTAAGGGCTCTTAAGGTAGTACCTAAGGTACAGTCCCTAAAAAGCATTGGTGAACCACTTGAGCACTTAAGAGAACCACACAATGGCATGGTCTAAGGGTCAAAGAGGAAGGTCGGAGGCTTGGAAGAGGTTGAGTTGAGGTTTAGCTAAGGTAGTACGTAGGGTCCCTTAAGGTAGTACCTGAAGGCCACTAAGGTAGTACCTAAGGGCTCTTAAGGTAGTACCTAAGGTACAGTCCCTAAAAAGCATTGATGGACCACTTGAGCACTCAATAGAAGCACACAATGACATGGTCTAAGGGTTAGAAAGAAAGGCCTGAGGCTTGGGAGAGGTTGAGTTGAGGTAGTACCTAGGGTCCCTTAAGGTAGTACCTGAAGGCCATTAAGGTAGTACCTAAGGGCTCTTAAGGTAGTATTTAAGGTACAGTCCCTAAAAAGCATTGGTGGACCACTTGAGCACTCAAGAAAACCACACAATGGCATGGTCTAAGGGTCAAAGAGGAAGGCCGGAGGCTTGGAAAAGATTGAGTTGAGGTTTAGCTAAGGTAGTACCTAGGGTCCCTTAAGGTAGTACCTAAAGGCCATTAAGGTAGTACCTAAGGGCTTTTAAGGTAGTACCTTAGGTACAGTCCCAAAAAACTATTAGTGGAACACTTGAGCACTCAATAGAACCACATAATGGCATGGTCTAAGAGTCACAAAGGAAGGCCCGAGGCTTGGGAGAGGTAGGGTTCAAGTTCAGCTAAGGTAGTACCTAGGGTCCCTTAAGGTAGTACCTAAGGGCTCTTAAGGTAGTACCTAACGTACAGTCCCAAAAAACCATTGGTGGACCACTTGAGCACTCAAGAAAACCACATAATGGCATGGTCTAAGGGTCACAAAGGAAGGACCGAGGCTTAGGAGAGGTAGAGTTCACGTTTAGCTTACCGAAATAGTATTAAGTGCACAAAAAGAATAATAGTTTGGTCAATAACGGACAAAGCCCATATTCTAGTTTCTTTGTTCCAAAAAAATTGGCATCCTAACATCTATACCAACTTTTCTTCCTTTCTTCCTTCCTATCTTGTTCGAAGAAATGAAGCAACCAAGTACTCAATGAACTTTTCTAAGTAAAATTTATTTGTTTGAGAACTAAAGAGTAGTGCATTCCTTTGCTTATGTAAAGACAATTACACCCTAAATGATTATTTCAGAGAAATGGACAGTATGATAGGCTTAATATAATATTTATACAAAAAGATATTATAAACTAGATTCACAAACTTTTTGTTTCATTATAATTATACTAAAAATCTTTCAAACAAAGAAACTAGCACATCTCAACTCATCCACTTTCATTATTTTCTTACATTCAAGTGGCTCCTGATGGAAACCATAATCACAACTTATAATATTTTACTCTACCACTGATCCATAAATCTAGAAACCATTTTTGACAACAATATCTTGTAAGTACCAGCACCATATATCATTCCAACACTATCAACAAGTCCAACACCAATGTTTTAATACTACATTTTACACATAGGCAAGAAAAATATTTTTCCCCTAGTGGAAGCAATTTTATTAACATATTTGCTAACTTCTTGGACCAGTTTATGTCATGGGAACTGACTTACATCATTGCATATCAATCATCATTGAAATAAATGAACTCCTAAAATTCAAAAGTTCTCTTTCAAAGAGATGAAACAACTAAGTACCAAAAAACATTTTCTAGATTGAATACACTTTTTAGCAACTAAGGAATAGGCAATTCCTTTGTTTATGTAGAAAAATAGTGACTTGTAATCGTGTCAAATATTGAAAGCAAAATAGGCTTAACATATTTTTTTGGTCACTAAGATGTTATATACAACATGAAAAACTTCTTGTTTCAAAAATATGTATATGTTTCAAAATTAACCTATACCCATATGGGCAGCAAGGGATAAATATTTGTACTTCATCCAATTCTTTGACAATTTCACTCGATTTTACCAAAAATCATTCTTAGAAAAGAACGAACACATATCACCCCATCCACTTCCTTTATTTTTTAAAACCTAAAATAACACCAAGGGCCACAAACCCATGATGTACCACAAAGACACAAGCACATCATTCATCCTGAACCCATCATCTCCCTTCAAATTCGGCAACGTTTTCAAGAAATACACATCCCTTGACTAACAAAGGCAAAAAATAATGTGTTACACTCTTCTTAGAGTGATCAAATTGTGGGGAAGAAAAACGAAAAAGAACATATAGAGCAGGTATATTCATTTACTCGATCAATTATACCTCAATGTGTACCATATAAAATAACTGGTACCATAGAACTATGACTAGAATTTGAAATGGGTTTCTAGCCCTAGTACTCATCAGGATTTTCCAAATTAATGAAATAAGCACAACAACAACAACAACAAAACCATATCCCATCAAATTAAACAAACACAAAAGAAAAACAAAAGCACTTCTCTTTAGTATGAAATGGTTACTATCCATGGTACCTGAGTGCAGTCGGGAGTGAGGTTGAAAACATAGTAGATGAGTCCAACCCACAACACGAAAGCGAGGCTGATGTTGTCCAGTCTCCTCCATCCCCACCATCTCTGTTCTCACTCTCCAATTTAGCTCAATTTTCAGCAGTGGGTTTTACGGATTACGAGTGTTGAAGGAGCTTTGACAGATTTGAAGGCCACCCCTTTTCTGAAATGTAGAAATTGGGTGTTTGGGTTTACTGAGAATTGGAGGGTTTGGGTTTGGGTTTGGGGTTTTGATAAATGAGATTCTGGAGTTGGAGTTGCGGGTTTTGAGAGAAACGAATGGGAGAGTAGAGAAGTTGCAGAAGATGAGGGTGGTGTTGGCCAACTTGGTAGGGAAAGTTGTTCGGGTCGGGTTTCTTTGTGCTTTGAGAATGAAAGTTTCAAATTGTTCTGCTGACATGGGAAGATTTGCTGATGACATGGAGAGATTTAGGGGTAATATGGGAAGAGGAAAAATAAACAGTAGATAGTGCACGTTTTGGATATTACTTTACATATTAATAATTGGATCTCATATTTTGTATATTTAGGTTATCAAAATGGGAAACTTGTGTTTTAGGGCCCTTATTTATAAAAAAATATGATATTCAAACCCCAAGTTTTTCAAATATGGAAAGCAGTCATTAATGGGCAAAATAATATAAGATTTGTGCACTCTATGCTGAGTCAATTTTATCGTCCAAAAATGCCCTCAATGTCTTATGCATCAGCAGCCAAATAGCCTCCATGTCATACTTAAAAAAAAAAATTTGTGAAAATTGATAATTTCTTAAAAAAACCACCCGACCTGACTTTTGGTGTCCCTTTCTCTTTTTCTCTCATTTTAGTAAAAAAAAACCTTAAGTCAAACGACATCTAACTTCGCTCTCAATAGCCCTAAATCTGCCTTTTAGTTTGGCAACAACCAAATCTAAGATTTTCCCTAAGCCAGAATCTCAAAAACTTGCCATTTCAGAAGGTTATTTCAAATCTGAATCAGCCAAAACCTTCACGTCCAACAAACCCAACTGATACACATCTTCCCCGAATCTCAAACTTCTTTGTTTTTCTCTTAACATCCCGATTAGTCGAACGTGTTTGTCTCTAAATGTCTGGAGTAGCTGAAATGGATACCCATCTTCCCAATACGTTGAAGTAAACCAAACGGGAGACATATCTTGTTTTTGCATCATCGAAGTTGGAATTCCGTTCAGATTTCTCGAAATGAAACTGGAGTTTTCCCTCTTGTGCGTGTTTTCCGATTAATCAATCACAGGTGAGTTTTCATTTACGGGTTTGTTTGGATGGTGCGGATATCTTAGGGTTTGAAGTGTTTTATTTTGGGGTTTCTTATATTTAGCTTCATTTTCTATAGAATGAAATATAGGATAAATTATTTTTGGTTAAAGATATGTTCGTATTTAGAGAAAATAAATTATTATTATTATTATTATTATTATTTATTTTTAAATATTTTTTTTGCTTTCCAGGAATTCTGTTGTCATTAGATTTTTAGGGAAATTGGTTCATTTGTATTACTACTAGTCGATGGAAATTTTCTTTCAATTTTAATGGTATATATGAGAGTTACTACTAAACCCTAAACAGATTATTTGCTTGGTCGTTTGTCATTGTTATTGCTTTACTAAATTTGAATACCGATTTCATTGTGTGTATGTTGTTATTATTTTGTCCTTTGTCTTTGCATGATAGAATTGAATGTATGTTGTTATTGTTATTATTTTATGAATTTGATTTGAGACATGATAAAATGATAGCAGTAAGCATGTAAAAGATGAATGTTGACTACAAATTTGGGATGAAAAATAAGTGACAACATTGTGAAGTGTTGGTCATGCCTTACTTTATTTGCAGATTTTATTTATTTTTGAATCGTTTAATGCGTTGTTGAGGTAAGAATTGGTACGCATTTTTTCTGAGTTATGTTTTGGGGACCACATTACATTCCTAAGTCTTTAAATTTGAGATGAGTATAGTTTTGTATTTGTCTTTTTATGAGTGGAAAATTGTATTGTATCTATGCCATAAAATTATTTTCGAAAACACTAACCAAATAGTATATTTGCTTTGTGGGAAGTAATTGTTGATGACATGAACAAACTGAAAATGGTTTGTTAGGGGCAGTGATCATAATTATGGCTTTAATATATTCCACATGTGTTGCTATAATGTACAGTGAAAAAAAAATTATGTTGGAGACTTGGTTTTGGGGCAGACATATCTTGCAAGATGTAGAAGGCAAAATGATTGAGACCACTAACTGAGGCATCCTTCAAATGAGAGTCTGTACAGCAAAAGGAAGAGTTCAAACAAAATTTAGCTTTCAATTTGTTAGAAAATGAAATCAAACTGGACAAATCAATAACACCTCTAAAGGCATGTAAATTTATTAGGTAAATTACTAAGTTAAAGATATAGTGTAGTGGTATGATAGCCAGAGATACAAGGAGGTCTCCAAAAAGTGGCAAACAATTTCTAGACTATCTGATACAACCCTTGTAAGATGAAACCTCTCTTGAGGCATCTCAAATACTAGTTACTTTCCTTATTTTTGGAAGATGAAACCCTTGTAGCTTTTATTTAAACTAAAATTCACAAGTACACCAGTTCATTTCAAGTGCTAGCGGAAGTATATGCCTAAAATCAAGGCCTAAAGTAATATCCTATCTAAAGAGGAAGTTATAATATACCTTAATAAACCGCTGGAAACCTAAAAATTATTGGAAATGAAACTAAAATCATTTGAAGACAAGTTGGACTTTGAATGGAAATTGAATGGCTCACTATGAAAACAATGTATCTGAAGGTGCATAGCCATCAACAAGAAAGTCATAAACGTGATTGTGAAAAAATAAAATAAAATCATCAGAAAGAATGACCTCCTTATAAGAAATTGATCAATCCCTACTAAACTTTGGATTAAACACAAACAATGTTTTACTTTGTGCTTAATGGTTTGTTGAATCTTGCTGTTACTTTTGTGAATCGTTGAGGTTTATTGATGTTTATGATAACCAATATGTTCATTATGGCAATAAGGAATGGTCAATATTGAAATGGGTCCGAAAAAATAATCTTCTAATTTTATTATTTATGCTATTTCCATCAACATAAGTTTGTCTGAAGTAAGACTTAATAAATGAATATAAACTAAGTTTTTAGAATGTTATGACTACAAATTACATCATTCTAATGAAGTTGTGTTTTGAACAATGAATTTGAATGTTTACTTTTAATTGTTTTTCTAACTTTTCCAATCTCTAATACGTCATCTCCAATACTAAATCTGATTTCGAATGTGATTATGCTAGACGGTTGAAATCTCTTTGTTATGATTTCTTGGATGGTGAATGCTTACTCTCATAATAACATTAAAGTAGACATGTTGTTCATTCTATATGTTGGTTGCAATTTCCTTAGTGGCAAAGCCGTTGTGAAAAAATATTTCAAATGGTTGCAAGTTATGCAACTTGATTATAATGTAGAGAACTTTTGCACTATAGACTACATCATGTTTGAAATAACTTCTCTTTAGTTATTTCTGTTCATATGAGACATGCACAGAAAAGTCTTATGATAAAGCGACCTCTTATATAATATCGTCGTTTTCTAAAAATTATGGAAGTTTGCAGTATCATTTATTTGACAAACTTCTTTTTGTTAAACAAAGGTTACTTGGTCAAAGGTTATACCTCAAATCTAAATCTACATTATTACTCCATTACTAAACCAGTGAAGGTTTGTTCTAGATTGTGTGGTCATGATGCTGCCATGTGTTGCTGTTGTTATTGTACTTTAGTTACTATCTTAACCATGCTTAGATACAACCTTAATCAAGCTCAGGTACTACAATAGTGAACCATAGGTACTACCTTAGTGTAGTTTAGGTACTACCTCATCACACTTTCACTTAATATGTATGTGAGCTCTAGTTACTTTGTTCGGCACTACTTACTGCTTTATTATTCTTGTTATATTGTTTGTAACCCATTTTGTTGTTATTAAAGGAATGGAAGAGGATATTTTTTGTTACATACATGAAAGCGGTGAGGTTGTTAAGTCTGTTGATGGGTCCGTACAATACAAAGGTGGTCGGACAGAATCCATTGTCGTTAGTGGAAATATCACACATGCAGAATTGGTTTCAAAAGTGTGTGGTGAACTGAACATTGACCCAAACTTAAAAAAATTAGAGTTTACGGTGAAGTTTGACCTATCATGTTTACTACCGTTGCATAATGAGACTGCCGTTGTGAAGATGTTCGGATTTAACGACATGTTTTGTCATGTTTATGTCTTCCCACGTATAGAAGTTGGTGAAGGGTTGATTGCACAAACTAGGTACATATGGCCTTAGCCCCATCATATTAATTTGGTTGAATCACTTTCCAAACATTTGTTCTTAGATAGTTAGCAAATTTGTGTGGGTCTCTTTTTTGCAGTGGGCTAACACCTATTGTTGTTTCTAATTCGACACAAGTAATTTCCTCCCATGCGGATCCACCTACGGAAATTAATACTCACTCCCCTATGATTGAGTCATTTGGGTTTTCCCAACGATGTGCAAAATCAAATGTTGTTCAACTTGAATCAAGACGGTTCGAAAATGCCATTATGGGTAGTGGACAAACATTCCCTAATGCTTCTGAGTTTCATGATGCGGTCTATTTGATGTCCATGGCTTGTAGATTCCGATATTCGTTCACTAGGAATACTCCAAAACACATGACAGTAGTTTGCACAATAACCCAATGTCCTTGGAAAGTCATTGCTCGTGCAATAGGGGATTCTAAAATCGTTCAGGTTCACACATTCCGTAATGTCCACAACCATAGTTTAGAAGATGTCTCCTCCTCCCAACCTTTAATAAGATCCAATCATGCATCCTTGGTGATTGATGATGTCATAAGGTCTACTCTGAATTACCAACCAAGCCAAATATGTAAGGACTTCGTAAGGCAACATGGGATGCAATTGACTTATCTTCAAGCGTGGCAAATGAAAGAAAAGGTAAATGAACGCATTTATGGACAACCTAAATATTATTATAAATTGTTGCCTTGGATGTGTGACAAAATGGTTATTACTAATCCAGGAACCGTTGTTCAGTTGCGTTATTCGAGTGATGAGCACTTTCAACAACTCTTTGTTGCTCATGCAGTGTCAATCCAAGGGTTTGCATTGGGGTGTCGACTTGTCATTGCTATTGACTCATCCCATATGAGTGGGCCATATAGGGGTGCGTTATTTTCAGCCACTGTATACGATGCTAATGACTCTATGTTCCCGTTAGCTTTTGGCGTAATAAGCTCAGAAAATTATGAGGATTGGTCATGGTTTTTGCAAAACTTAAAGAAAGTTGTTGCAGAAAAGGAAGTTGTTATCATCTCCGATAGACATCCAGCCCTACTTCGTAGTGTTCCCGAGGTGTTTGGCCTTGAAAATCATGCCTACTGTTACCGTCACTTGAAGGAGAATTTTAGTACATTTGTGAGTAAGCAAATTACAAAAGGAAACAAGGGTAAAGAAAATGCACTTCAATTCTTAGATAGTATTTCCTATGCAAGGTTAGAGCATGATTATAATGTTTCTATGTATGAACTACGGAAATACAATGATGCTTTAGCCACATGGGTAGAAGATAATTCACCCGAACATTGGGCCATGTCAAAATTCCCAAAACAAAGATGGGATAAAATGACCACCAACCTTGCTGAGTCGTTTAATGCGTGGTTAAGACATGAAAGACATCACTCCATTTGTAACTTTTTAATGGAGCACATGGCTAAGTTGGGTTCTATGCTTGTGAAGCATAAAGAGCAGTCCAATAATTGGAAAGGGTCTCTAGGGCCACAAATTGAAGAAAAGGTACTACAGAATATTGTCAAGGGTGAAGTGTATCCAGTTACTCCTTTCATGAATGGCATTTTTAGGGTTTGTATCGGTAGGGCATTCTTGAATATGGATATTATGAAACGTACTTGCACATGTAGGGGTTAGCAAATGTTTGGAATCCCTTGTGAACATGTGACAGTTGTTATTCTCTCCATTGGCCACAATGTTGCTGATTTTGTTGATGAATGCTAAAAATTCCCAATGCAAGAGTTGATCTACGCGGGCTTTTTCTCCAGTATTGAGACCCATGACATGCCAATTGTGGATGACCATGGAGTTGTACGATTCATAACGGGTCAGATTTTCTTATCTCTTAAGCCTCCTCATGCAAAACGTCCTCCCGGAAGACCAAGGAAGAAGCGCATCGAGTTCCAATTTCAAGATAAACAGACAGTCCATTGCTCTCGTTGTCATATGTTTGGCCACAATAGGAAAACGTGCAAGAATCCTTTGTCTTAAGTGCATTGTTGTTTTATGTACTTCTATTACTGAACATTTGTATTAATGTACTTTCATATGTTTTTTTGGAACACATGAGTATGTGTTGTTACCCAGTATGCAATCTTAATCATGTTTGTTACTTAACTGGTTACATTATAACTTATGTTTCTTTTCCTGTAACTAGCCATCTTGTGTGTGAATTAGCATGCATTAATATATTTTAAAGCATAGTAATCAGAATTGAACATTCCAGTTGAAGTTCAGAGACCATTTTTCCTTGCATGTGTTTCCATTCATTGTTTTTCATGTACTCTTTACTTACACCATGACCTATTTCCCTTGTCAGTTGTTGCATGCTTTGTTTAGTTTCATTTGTTATGAATAGCTAACCTAATGGTCAAGTGTAAACTTTTGAACTGTTAATGTTGAATCACTTCTAACATTTTCATTGAATGGAAGTTTGGTTTATATGTGAATTTACAAGTTCAAATATAAGAATCTGCTGTGATTTTGAATGAACAGACAACACTGACCTATCAGAAGAAAATCATTTGCCTTAGTGGAGATACATGGTTTTTTTTTTTGTGGATGCCATGGTATTAAGATGTTTTATTTTCTTGGGAAGTGTACAATCTCATCAGAATTGTTATTTCCTTACAAAATAAATTTTCCTAGGCATTTGCTGTTGCTGTTGGTCCTATCGTTGGTGATCATTCTATTCACTTTCTGTACTTTGCACAGTCCGCGACTAACATTGAATACCTTGAACACATTCCTCACTAATATATAGATGGCCACTGTTCGACGGAAAAGAAAAGAACACCTCCCAGCTACATGCAGCCAGGTTGCCAACAAAATACATTTTGTAAACTGAATTGAAATTTTTTTAATTTATTTATTTATTTCCCCCTATATTGATATGTTTTGATACTGATAGAAATTGCCCACTGACTGCAGGTGAAACTGCCAAAATCATGGTGTTCTGGCAAAAAATTCATTTCAGTCATCGCGAGGCTTCCTGATGATAAACGAGACGCCATTACAGAAATGGGATTTGGAGGACTTCTACACTTGGCTTGTCGAGAACTACGCTACGAGTTGTGTTCTTGGATAATTTCTAATTATGACACTGCCTACCATCAACTGAATATGGCTACCGACATTGTTGTCTCGGTAACAGCACAAGATGTCGGCAATATTATGGGCATCCCATGTAATGGTGAGGAGATTGTGGTGCATACTAGGAGAGGCACCTCTAATCGCACCTACACCATAAGTCTATTGGAGCAAAATCTAGAGAACTTGGCCATTGGTGATGACTTCAGGAAGACTTTCTTGATTTTTGCATGTGCCACCCTACTCGCACCTAACTCCAAGCTTGAAGGAATACATGACCTATGGGACACCATATGGGATGGTGACGTTGGTGTCCAAAAGAATTGGTCAAAATTTGTCCTACATTACATAGAGGATGGAATCAGAGAATACCAAAAAAACCAACCAACTTACATACGCGGCTGCCTTATTTTTCTCCAGGTACAGTTAAGACTTAAAGAATCTATTGTTTTAATTTTGTCTACTACATTCTCTCCTTTTAATGTAGTTTCATTTAAATTATAATTTATTTTAAACCGTATTCAAAGATGTTGTTGAATGTGTTTCAACTATTACATTTTCCTGTCATTTCACAGTTCTTCTACATGACAAAATTTTATTTGCCATCCGTCACGGTTGATGTCACTATGCCATTACTTGCTACATGGAGTGATGACCTAATCAAAAGACGGTTATCAGCTAAAATTGCCACATTTGGTGGTTATGGTCATGTCCATGTAAGGTCCAACTGTACACTTCTTTCGTTATAAAAAATTTCTTATCCAAGTTATCTCCATATTTAAAAAAATATATTCTAATTTTTGTTTAACGACCCTTTCCAAATTCAACAGCTACCAGAATTTGCTGCCCACTCCCATGCATAGGCAGCAGGGGGGCAGTCCTCGGCTTCTGATGATGCTACTGAGGTTGTAAATGTCTTCATTGATAGCCAAGCTCACATATGCATAGTTGTATTACAGTAATGAAATTTTTTTCGCCTCATTCCAATCATTGATTTTTTGTTTCAAAATTTTTCCTCCTCATCTTAGGTAATTCAAGCACGTATGGTAGAAAACTCAGAAAAATTGTTGAGATTAGCCTCTTCATTAGTTGAAGATGTTGCTGAATTGCTTTCCCGTTAGTTTGGGTTGCAATACCGATGTTCAGCTACTCTAGCCCAGCCTTCAGCCCAAGTCCAAGATGAACCAGCTCCTATGACAGGCGACATTCAACTTTCAGCTGAAGAATTTGTTGAACAACCCAGCCTACCATTAGCACCGCATTCTCCAACTGAAAGACATGAATCTGCATTTGACCATGGACCCTCATCACTACACCAAGAATCTCATGACCAATCCTATCCTTACCCACACTTGGAAAGTGTAGAAGATGTCCAAAATGTTGGCACAATAGCTACTCACAGCCATTTAGACATACCAACCTCAAGTCACAAATATAAACGGACTGGTAGGCGGATTGTGAAAAGGCCTGCCATTTGTAAATCTCCATTTGTTGCACAATGCCTTAAACTGTTCCCGAAAATATCACATAAGGATAGGTTGGTAGCTGATTTTGCTTTGGACGAAGATGCTGATCCAAGGTAGTTTTTGAATTTCATTTGCAACCATATTTAATGTGCATAAATATGCCTCTATTGCATGGTTTAACATAATCTTTTATGACATTTCAGCGAGGTTGTATGTGATATGCACAGACTGTTTATTACGAGGGCCGAGCTCGCTTCTCTCAATGGAGGTCGATGAGTGAACAACATTGTAAGCTACTAATCCTCCAATTTCCTGAATACCCAATTCACATTATTTTTTTCCAATAATAGATGCTTTAAACTTGGCTAATAATTGAGTACCGATTTTTTTTTTTTTTTTTTTATTATTGGTGTTATGTCTCGCATGTTGAATGCTAACCAACCACATCCACGACGCTGCCACTACTTCGATCCTTCATTTTCGATACACACTTTTCGAGACTTATTTATTACATTAAGGAAAAGTAAATTGTATTCGTTTATGTTATTATTGACTAATCCCCAACTTGAACAGGTTGTTCTTGCTAATATTTTACCGAAAGCCAGAAAAGAAGAAATACTTGACAGATCACGCATGTTTCTTCAAGCTGACAGTGGGACACGATGTAGCGTCCTGTGAAATGGTACATTAACATACTCCTTTCATAGCTACCTAACAGTATGGCTTATATCTATCAACATAGACCCTAACAATTCAATTGTTGATAATGTAGTTGTTCATTCCCGTATGCGAGAATAACCATTGGCACTTTCATGTGCTGAACATTCCGGCTAGCCGTATTGAGATCCTTTCTAGTTTGCCACTACGAAGAGGGAACTACATTAGTGCTTCCACTAGGCGATTGTCAATGGCTTTGGAGAGAGCATTGCATGCACATGGAATTCATGTGAATGTGGAGGTTTCAAAATTGGTCCATGTACAGCTAGATCTAGTGCAACAAAAAAATGGGTAAATTTTGTTGTGAATGACAGTTTTGGTTGCAATAAAGTTGTAGTTAAAATGCGTTAGACGATTAATATATGTGTATGATAATCCAAACGTTATGGTCTTCTAGGTATGACTGTGGTATTTTTGCACTCAAGTACATGGAATATTGGAATGGGGCTACCTTAACACAAGCAGTTGCGGAGGTTAGTGTTGCGTTACAACATGTTTTAATCATATATTCCAATTTTGTATACACTTGCAAATAATTTTTAATGTTATTTGTAGGAGAAAATGCATGTTTACAGGTTGCAAATGGTTGTGACATTGCTCCTTAATGAAGCCAACAATGTTAGGGGAAATATTATACAAGCATGTGGATTGTGAGAGGTTATCAGATCGGAAAATGTCAAAATAAGGTATTTCGTAGAATGACACCTAGTTTTGCATTTGTAAGTAGTGAAGTTAGTTGTGTTATCCCTTTAATTTCCTTTTCTGATCATTTTGATGAATTTCAGCCATGTCAAGCTATTTATTCATGACTTTAAGTTACAAAGTTAATAAAGGTAAGTTTTGTTTTTGGACAAGAATGGACAATAATTTGCATATTAACAAATTGGAGAAAATGGAAGGTACTGAATGACAACGGTATTTTTTTTCAAAAACTGATGTGTCTTGTGATTTTTTTGTTGGCTAGTAAATATGTCAAATTATTACCTTATTGTTCCTTCATTGGAGGACCTACCAATTGCACAACTCTCAACTTAGTTCTTTAAAGTATGAAGTTCCCTCTGAAATAGTTGTTCCTTTATTTGCATTGAAAATGAAACACTTATAATATTTAGTAAATAAGCTAGAGTTTGACACTATTTCCAGGCCTTTTTGCATATAAGATAGTATTATGTGATAAATTCCGAAGTTGACTTGTGTAGTTAAAATTATGAGTTTTTTGGTTCTTAGTTCAGTTTTGTTGAGCTCGCTTTTGAACTTAAATTTTCATTTATTATGAATTGAACTCTGAAAAATGATATGAAAAATATTATGTTACAATGGATTATACTTGAGAAGACAAAGAAATTTGTATGCCACATTGAGTTGCATTTGGAACGTGCTTTTATAAGCTTGGCCATTTATGTTTGATTCATAAATAAATGTTTCAAATACATTCAATTTTAGACACAAATAAATTAATTTAACAGGAAATCGTACTTTGCTTTCATATGAGAGATGTGGATTTTAAGTCAATGCTTGTAACTGCTTTTGCTTTGTCACCTATAGTTTTGTTCGCTTTTATTTGGTATCCACTTAAAAATTATTGTAGTTTTGGTTGGTGGTCCATTGGTTGATTATGGGATGGTTTCCGTGACTTTTTCCAGGTAGAGAACGAAGAAAATTTGGGAGATTGGGTAGAAAATGATGGAGATGGATAAATGAATGCAGAAACTGGAGAAACACAACCTCAAAGTGCTGAAAAAATGAGGCACAACAGGTAGTGTTTGACGAGAGGACATGATATTAAATTACACTGAAATGACGATGAGAAAAATGTCAGGACAAATTCGGTTAATATACAATTGGAAAGTATTAATTTTGGCTTCTGACCATTTGTATGCCATATGTAGTAAACAGATATGTTTCAACTTCATTGTGTCTGTATTTGATGAATGGTATGTGGGCCTCTGCATAAGCCATTTGTTTGAAGAATTACAGTCCATAGATGCTAACAATGTGGCTAATCAGAAACTTTTGTTTCATTAGATTGACTGAAATTGAATTGTTAATTAACTTGAGTAGGATATCGCTGCTTTGTGCCCAGGTACTTTCATTTATATTGGAATGAGATGACTATGTTATGTAGAACATAGAAGCATAATTTAATCTATGAGATAACAGTGTGTTTGATGATAATTTTTTTCCTTCTCTTCAGCCTAATAGAAGTACATGTAGGTCGTAGGAGAATAATAAGGATAATTGGATGCATGTTTCCATGGTAGCAATTGAAAGTGCTGCTGAAAATTTTCCAGTAGTTTGTAATCTGAACCCCACGAAATGTGTAATGCAATTATGATGGACATGCATTTAATGGTAGGACATGACATGTAGTTGTTAATGGTGATAAAAAGCTTTATATAGTTGTTCAATTGCTGCATTGGAAATATTCCTATGCATGAATTTTTACCTATGCAAAATATACATAAAGCACAAACAGGTTATTGAGGATGGACGATGTTCAGACACGATCGAAGTAACAAATGGTTATCGCTTAGTATTAAAATTACAATTACAGCCCACTTCGCACTTATTATAATGAAAGGGTATTTTTTTTTAACACATATTCATTAGGCAGTGTTGATGTGAATAACACTTATATGAGAATCAGGAAAATGATTCTAATAATGTTGTATAAAATATGTTGTATAAATATGCAAATACAGTTAATAGTAATAAATCACAACAAATGACATATAATTGTAATTACGAAAACGACAATAGTATGTGTGGACCCCGCATTTCGGCTCAATGCGTTTCCCACTCGATGGCAAGCTCGATTTTTATTTTGAAAAATTGATTTTATTTGATTAAGAAAACTGACTTGGAGTCGCCACTTATTTTTGTTTTATTTTTAAAGGGTAAACAAAATAAGAAAGAAAAACTCTAAGTGTGACTCTTTGTTTTGGAAAAGGTGGTCTGTGAAAAACCGGATCGAGTTCGGGGGTCAGGTTACTTATCGGGAAGGTACGGTAAAGACCGTAGCACCCCTCTAAACCCCTAAAGACGGGTCTCTACTAATAAAATGAAACAATCGTGGCATCTAATAAAGAAATCAATGAATACCCGAATTGATCATGCACATATGGGAATCAATACATGTATATAGAGTGACCAGAGTGAGAATAGGTGTGTACCTGACCGACAAGCCACCATGCGCTATCAAGAGAGGAGGTTAGTGCATAATAACAATCACGAGATATGTCACAGAGCATAATAAAATCCATCATTCATGACAATTAAATCAATCAATCAGTCAATCAATCATGAAGTCTCATATGTAGGGCCCCCACCAAAGCCCGTTTATCTTTGCATGAATTAATTCCATGAATTCCATTATTCGGAATTACGGAATTTGATTTTTGCTTATTTCAAAACAATTTAAAATCATGGAAGTTATGAAGGTTGCATGCCAGAAAAAAATGGCAGCAAAATTTTATTAATAATGGGATTTTTAAGACCTACAAGCTCTAAGATGGGATGATGGAAAAATGGGATTGTTTGAAAACCAGAATTTGAGAAGTATTCACAAAATGGGATTTGGGAAATCATTTTCAAAATCAAAGGTGATGAAACAAAAGGGTCATGTGGTGAGAAAGGGTGCTTGAATAGTCACGTGTTATGAGGACACTGCTCACCCTTCACTGCCTGCAGCTATCAAGGAGCCATTGAGAGACGCCAATTCTCCATGTGATGATGAATTAATATTCAGCACTACTTGCTCAGCTGGGATAGGACAAGTGACATTAGCATCTTCAAGGCTGCTATCTCATTTCATGGCATGTTCCAAGCTCTTCGTTATTGATACCCTAGCACCTTCATCCATGACAGAGCTATATCGATCTTCATCCCTTAACCTCAAAGCGATTTGAAAATCATCATTTCTCCGAGATAAAGTTCTACAAGATGCAAAACCATCTAGGCCCAAATGGAATGACAGCAGCTTCGGTTCCTTCGGCTATCATCAAGTCAACTAAAATTCTGGTGATCCATTTCCTCAAACGAATGACATTAACCGGTTTCACAGGCTGCCTTTGACAACAAGTCATCAAATTCCAACATTGAGAATCAACTCCAAACACTATCTCATGTTGTAAAAAAACGTAAGAGAGTTGTAAAATAGCCAACAACCACCATGATAGGTTTAACACGACTGCAATTCTCATTAAACCATGCCACAGTTTCGGCGTCAGTCACATGATGAATACCGCGTACATCACCTTCGCCACTGCCCATGTCAAGGCTATCACAGACGCTTTCTTTTATGCTTGCGAGAACCTTTCTCTTTTCATCAGAAAATTCAACACATGAGTGAATGATTACGAGTGCACCCGTGTAGCAAATTGACCTACAGCTTCAGAAATCTGGGTAACTCATCATGCATGCCTGCAGACAGCGCGACAATTTTCTCAATGCCAACAACGTGTTCAGATGGAGCAGCTTCAGTTTTTACAGTTGGCTTTACTGGGCAAGACGTCTCAAACGATTCTGAAAAGTTTGGCTGCGTTCCCACTATGTAACGGATTAGGGATCGCACTTTCTGACCCTCATTCTTTGCTTGCCATTTCCATGAACCGGTTTTTGTGATTTTCAGGTATTGAAATAATGATCCCTTGAGTGATGGTGGTGACTGCTGACACTTGCCATCAGGAGGCTGCTGAAACTGAACAGAAGCATGAACACTCGCATTGCAACTGCATATCTCATGGATTGCATATCCTTGAATTGTCCAAGTTCTCTTTGCAAAGCCCCAATACCCCTTACTGAATTGCCCTATTGGAAGGGAGAGTAGAGGCCAGAGTATAACAATGATGATAGTAAAGCCAACACCCCATTTCATGATCCATGCCTTTGCTCTGATCAGCTTCTCATTAACAAAACTTGACCAAGAAACCTCAACCCATTTAATTGACGTAGCATTTAAGAAGACAACATTTCATTCTTCAAACCCACAAATGCACAGTTCTTCAATCTTCCAAAAGTGCGAAGACGGACGGAGGAAGTGCCATAGCTAGAGCGGAAACGGAATAAGGTATCCTGATTAATGGCTTCAAGGAGTTGCCAAATCAAAAGCGTTGATGTCAATTTTTCCCGCTTCAAAAACGCTGTGCTTTAGAGCTTAACATTTGGCTTGCATGGATCATTTCATGAGTAGCTTTCCCACTGTAAACTGGGTCGAGGAAATGGGTGATAACACGTGGCCACCAATTCACTGCCACTGCCAGAATACTGAGTTGTATTGAAGCTTTTGACACCTATATCCCGACAACCAGGATCAACCTCTGTCCTCTCACACTTAGAGGTAGTGTATCCTATCACAAGGGCGAGTACTGGCTGCACCGCAATATAAAGACCAGGAACATTGAAGGTTTCAAACATAATTTCACCAGTGTATTCACGGCTCTCCGGGGCAGTGAGTGGACTTCCCGTCAAAAGAAAGTAGTGATCCTCCTTATCACATCTCAAATAATTAAATATACACTGCTGCATGTAGTGAATAACACTGGATGGAGGAAAATGGGTAAGACGAGTGGATGTGTGAGAGGGATGAATGTGAATAGGATTATGGTGGGCATCTAATGAGTATGGGCATGGTGGAAATCTGAGTTGGGACGTGAAAGATTAATTAATGGGTATAACTGGTGATGGGAAATGGGTTAGATATGAGTGTAGAGAGATGGTTTGTGGGTATAAAAAGAAAGGGTATGAGGAAACGTGGTGTTAAAAAGAAATATGGCATGCATGGGGCAAAAGTGGGACTCGGGTAGGTGCCATTCCCCATAGCTGGTTCATCAAAGACATCATTATATCCAAAACCCCTATAGTTGTTATGACCATCAGTCATGGATTCCACACCAAGACTAGGAGAGCTGCTGTTTATTGCATGCATCAATAAAATACACCTGAAAACCATTGTTGTCTACCTCATCAAGGTATCATTATGGTACCATCAGTAAGCACCAGCAACATGAAGTGTGAACACAAGAGAGATCCCAACTAGAACAGATATTTTCCTCTCTCCTTTCGATGTTGTTTGCTTCCGAAGAATTTCATTGGACTTGAACATTACAGCGGATATCCAAATAGTAACAAAGAATCATTGCAGATGTTACCGGATGAAAATCACCAACAGCAGCAAAGTGGAAGGAAGCACCTGCTCAATCCACTTCGCAGCCTGCTGAATATCGTATCTCTGATAAGACGAAATCCTTCCATTGGCCCCAGCCTCATCAGCAGATTGCAACGCTGGTGCAAATTCCTTCTGATTCCCAAGTGGGAAAACCTCAAAAGCATTAGCAACCTATGCCACACCCCAACTTGTCCACAAAGTGCATAAGTTCCAAGTGCCCGGTAGGAAACAGATCCATAGCACCACTGCCCAGAAAATCTCTAAACAAAATACTCTCTTCTCTCTCTCTCTCTTGTCCAGAACTTGTTCTTCGGAATACCCCCCAGATTGAGAATCTCACGGTGCCTTACCTTTTCGTGCAGAGACAGGAAATCGGGTGCATTCCATGGATGGGTGCCAGGAACAGGGGAAGATAACCAAAAAAACAGAGCACAAACAATAGGAGCAAAACGAACTCATACAAGCCTCATTTCACATAACAATCGATGAGCTCATAATGAGGGTGGATGAAATCAAATGAGTACCAAAAAAAAGGTAAAACATGGTTACAAAATTTCTCATGGAGGAATCAAACAGGGGCAAACTAAACTACAACAAAACCATTAACAAAACATAAACATGCTCACTCCCAATCAACAAACAATAGAGAAAGAAAAGAAGAGCATGCCAGTTGGAACAAGTTAGAAATCCATAATAATCATACCTGAAAACGATCTTATCCAACGAGCTATGTTGGATCTCTAGCTGTTCTTGCTCCAACATTTTTCCAGAAAATCCATGAACTGCTCCACTAGTTCACTATCCTTCCCTCCTAGATATCTTTTTCCTCAAGTCACCTCAAAAACCCACCTCCCTCCAGCCATCCCCCTCATTTTCTTTTTTCTGTTTTTCTCTCTAGTGTTTTCCCTCCCTGCTCTCCAGGAATCCCCCCTCTGATTGTATATCCTAACCAACTCTGAAAAGCACCCTCTACTCCAGCTGCCAGAGACGCTCCTCCATAATGGCTTCCAGATTCCCATGCAACGTGTCCCATTTTCATTTGCACCTCCAGCCCACTCCTGAGATTCATTGGCAGCCAATCACGAGTTGATAAGTGGCTCATTGAGAGGCCTCCACTTGGCAAGAAAGAATTGTTGGGGTATGACAAAACCCGAGCCCCATATGGGGGTCTACAGTATGATAAACGAAAAACTTTTAATTATAACACTATAATATGAAAAACTTGTTTAGAGTATCCACTTTTTGAGCTTTAACATTGGGGCAATCAGGCAAAAATGCAAGCATATCAGGAGTAGATGTTAGAGCGGCAACAATAATTGGAAGCTACTGTGAAGGTTCACAGAAAAGATGAATTTGCATTTTGGCTTGTAATGATGATCTACAAATTACTTGGCAGCTGCATACCTGATAAAAAAAAACAATTAACATTGGTTAAGGAAAGTTGCAAAGACAACAAGGGGACAAAAAATGAAGCAAGGAAAGCCAACAAATGTGGAGTTCAAACCAAAATGTTCATATATGGAAAAAATGTTCACACTGGTGTATACCACATATATGTGTTATCGTACAAAATTATGTCATCATTATAGTACCAAATCATTTTATACATATCTTTATAGTAATACAGAGATGTGGATGAAAATCTATATACAGGGACAACTAGGCATCAAAATTGGTTAGTCCATAATGCTTGGACATATATCTTTGTCAGTGTGAAATTATGATGAAATTGAATGTCAAGTGTTGGTCTTATGGATGAGGAATGTGCTACCTAGGATTGATAAACAACAAATGTAAGGTAATAGTCGTAAGGTTAACTAGGGTAGTCCCTAAGATGTAGAAAGATAGTACTCGTAAGGTTAAATAAGGTAGTACTTTAGACACATTAAGGTAGTACCTTACGCACATTCAGGTAGTACCTTAGCCACAATAAGGTTGTAACTCGGATGCCATAAGGTATTACTAGGGGTGGAAAAGATGGCTAACCTATTACAACACAACAATGCCATTCTCAATGAAGGAAATTGTCTATTCAGTGTAATTGCTTCGTTTTTTATAAACTAGGTGGAAATTGAATGTCGAAGCTTACATACTAAGGTTTACCATGGTTGAACGTTGGAATCACAAATTAACTACACCTTGGGAAACAAAGTTAGTAGGAAAGTTGTGGTCAGTTGCACGATTTAAGTATTGAACTATGGAGAGAAAGTGTTATAGTAACGTAGTACCTAAGGGACATTTAAGTAGTACCTATGATACATTGAGATAGTACCTATAGTACATTAAGATAGTACCTTCAAACTATTATGAGTATATAACGTACGAAGTGACTAACCAATTAACAGAAAGTAATGCCATTATTGAATCTGTAATGGAATGAAAGAAATGTGTCTTCAGTTCGAAAGTGCAACAGAAAGTAATGCCATTGTCAAATTATGATGGAATTGAATGTCAAGCATAGGACATATGGTTAAGGAATGTGCTACCTAAGAATGATAAACAACCCAAGGTTCATGAACTCACTACCTAAGCTCCATTAAGTTAATAACTAAGGTTCACAATGGTAGTCCCTAAGCTGCAGTAAGGTAATACAATTAATATTCATTAGGGTACTCCCTAAGTTGCAGTCAGGTAGTAGTCGTAAAGTTAACTTGGGTAGTCCCTAAGATGCAGTAAGGTAGTAGTTCTAAGGTTAACTAAGGTAGTACCTTAAACACATTAAGGTAGTAACTTAAGCACATTAAGGTAGTACCGTAGGCATTTTCAGGTAGTACCTTAGCCACATCAAGGTTGTAACTCAGATGCCATAAGGTATTACCAGAGGTGAAAACAATGGTTAACCTATTGCAACATAACAATGTCATTCTTAATTAAGGAAATTGTCTATTCAGTTTAAACTAGTTGGAAATTGACTATCGAAGCATACATACTATGGTTGACCATGGTAGTACGTTGGATTCATAAATTAACTACTAATTGGGAAACAAAGCTAGTAGGAAAGTTGTGCTTACTTGCACAATTCAGGTACTGAATTGTGGAAAGAGTGTTATAGTAAGGTAGTACCTAAGGGACATTTAGGTAGTACATATGATACGTTGAGATAGTACCTAGGGTACATTAAGATAGTACCTTTACACTATTACTTGAAAATCATGTACGAAGTGACTAACCAATTAAGACAAAGTAATGCCATTATCAAATCTGTAATGGAATCAAAGAAATGTGTCTTGAGTTCGAAAGTGCAACATTTCTCCAACATGCAATAAGGACAATAACCAATTGGACCTTACAACATAAAAAGTAGTGAGATACCACCTATGATGCATTAAAGTTGAACCTAAAGTGGATGACAATAGTAAATGAAGTGCGTTAGGGTAGTACCTAAGGAGAACATTCTCAAAAATAAATTATTTTTAACTAATGCCAATGACAATTCAAGACATTGTGTACTGAGGGAAGATGTTGGACATATATCCATTCAGCGTCAAATTAGGATGAAATTGAATGTGAAGCTTAGGTCCTATGGTTGAGGGAAGTGCTAACTAGGATTGATGAACAACCCAAGGTTCAAGAACTCACGACCTAAGCTTCATTAAGTTAATAACTAAGGTTGACAATGGTAGTCCCTAAGTTGCAGTAAGGTAGTACTCCTAAGGTTCAATAGGGTAGTCCATAAGTTGCAGTCAAGAAGTACTCCTAAGGTTCACTAAGGTAGTACTTAAGCTACCTTAAGGTAGTACCTTAGGCACATTAAAGGAGTACCCTAGGCACATTAAACTAGTACATTTGCCACTTTAAGGTGGTGCCTTAGCGACATTAAGGTAGTTAATCGGGTGCAATAAGGTATGAACTAAGGTGAACGGGATGCATAACCTATTACAACATAACAATGTCATGCTCAATTAAAGAAACTATCATTTTCAACCAAATGGCTTGGTTATGTATCAAACTATGATGAAATTGAATGACAAAAATACATCCTATGATTGACCATAGTAGTACCTAGAATTCACAAACTAACCATAAAGTGTTTATGAAGCTAGTACCCAAGTTGTGATCGGGTGCATTGTTAAGGTTCCGAAATATGGAGACAATGTGGTACAGTCAGTTAGTACCTAAGGGACATTAAGGCAGTACCTAAGAGACATTAAGGTAGTACCTAAGGGACATTAAGGTAGTACCTAAGGGGTATTAAGGTAGTACCTAAGGGACATTAAGGTAGTACCTAAAGTTTATTACGATAGTACCTAAGGGTTACTAGGGTTACTAAGATAATACCTAAGGCTCAGTCAAGCAGTGCTCACATCTAAGGTGAATAAACTCACAAAAATTGCAAAACATGATGCCAACTCTAAATACAAATTAATTACCTTAAGATTTTGGTAGGGTTTAGGCCAATATGCAACCCAATCAGACGAAGAGGAGATTTCTTCTTCACGAAGGCAATATTTCACACTTACCGTTTTCATTCGGGTTTACTTAATTGAACCAGAATTTGAATCACACTATTGCTTCCTCAAACCCTTTTTTTAACTGGATGTTGTTACCATGAAGTGCTTTATTTTCTTAATAAACTGCACAACAAAGAAAAATGTAGATTCAGGTTTTCGATTGAAGGTTTCTTCTCAGAAATGTACCACATTTTGCAAATTTAAACATGGTTTTCCATTCACGGTTTTTTCACTGAAATATGTGAAAATTTTCTAATTTAAACACACTCTCCTCTCCAGCTCACTGCAGACATGAAAACGAATGAGAGAAATGTTCTCAAACTTTGAGAGGACGAAAGAAAGGGAAATTTCAATCTCGGTATCAGTTGGGTTTGTTGGACATGAAGGTTTTGGCCGATTTAGATTTCAAATGATCTTCTGAAATGTCAAGTTTTTGAGATTCCGGCTTAGGGAAAATATCAAATTTGGTTGCTGACAAACTAAAATGCAGATTTAGGGCTACGAGAGTTTTTCAGAAAAAACTTATATATCCATTCCAGTTTTGACTGAAGGTTTTTTTGGCTAAAATGAGAGAATGAGAGAGAGAGTGTGTGTGGAACAATCAAATGTCCTGATTTGGGAGAGGCAAATTAGGGATGAAGAACTATCAGATTTGGGAATTTTTTCCAGTTCAAACAGAGAATTGGGTTTTTTTTTCCAGTTCCAAATGTCGGGTTGGGTGGTTTTTTAAGAAATTATCAATTTTCACAATTGTTTTTTTTTTTTAAAGTATGACATGGAGGCTATTTGGCTGCTGATGCATAAGACATTAAGGGCATTTTTGGAAGATAAAATTGACTCAGCACAAAGTGCACAAATCTCATATTATTTTACCCATTAATGATTATTTTCTATACAAAGTGCACAAATCTCATATTATTTTACCCATTAATGATTATTTTCTATATTTGAAAAACTTGAGGTTTGAATATCATATTTTTTTACAAATAAGGGCCCTAAAACATAAGTTTCCCTATCAAAATTATATATTTTCCACGTCAACAGCCCAAAACCTAACTTTCCCAAAAAACAATCTATTACCACCTGAACGACTGTACACAGGGAGCATTGGGATCGCCAAAGATGACTCAAGGAATTTTCGAGATGAGCAGCAAAGGAGGACTGAAACGACGTAGTTTTGAGAAATGTTCCGCGTTTGCTTGCCGCTTCGAGGGCTTTAGGCTTTTGAATGTGTATTTAGTTTCATATAGTTTTTATTATTATAATTATAATCATTATTATAATTCAATTAGTTGTCACTCCACCAACGGTTCATTTTTTCTTAATAAGTTAATAAAAAGACAATGAAACCTTATACAACCGACTCCGGCCGATGATAGCTTTCTCTAAAGCTCTTCGTTGCAGAAGAGCTCTACGTGATCTCTGCATCGCACATCAATTCATACTACTGCTGAACCAGAGCAGGTAAAAGAATGAGAAACACCTCCACCTACACCAAACAAGACAAAGGACTCAGCCTTTATTTCGTAATTCCAACATGTATGATATATAATATACTCCATAAAAATAACCCAAAAACTAGAAGTTCCTTGTTTGCAAATTAAGCTCTAATCCAGGTCAAATTCAGTACATTGAAATGGGCATTCAAGCATACATGTAATGGATATCCTTCAAACACACACACACACACACACAAGTATCTACTCTTTGAATGAAGGAAAATACTACTAAAATTCAAATGCATATATATAAAGGGTATATTTGAATATTACCAAAAAGACATTCTAAATATATAACATTCTAATATTCAGAAATGGGCATGTTCTCCACATAATATAAAATGCATTTGGTATGTCATTGAAGCTAAAGACTTTTGAATCTGCTTACACAAGCAATAAAGAAAACATTTCCCGATAAAATACAAGTATGTAGCTTATGAATGAAGCTCAGATCCACACCCAATTCAGGGGATTTCAAATGGGTATTTTTCAATGCAAGCAAATTCACCCTTTGTTCACAAGAAACACTGTTTCACCAAGATTGATGGTAAAATGACTCAAATTGACCACTTTACTTCCATTACAGACATTCATTTTAGGTGTGATTGGCTTCTGCGAAATGCAAGAAAAACAAAAAGAAAATCAATTCAGTCTCCAAACCCATCATATTCTTTCTCGACTTGGAACACAACACACCCATATCCTTCCCCCAACGAATCTCCCGAATTGAATCGACAACCCCAACACCACCAAACAAAAAGAAATTTAAAAAATAATTCTTTTCTTTTTCTTTCCTTTTCCTTTCCTTTCTTCCCTCAATTTTCCCAGCACCCAAACACAACATAAATCAACAATTCAAAGATTACCCACCTCCGAAAACCCAAAATTCTCATATGAACTGAATTCTGTAGAGGAAAAGAAACAGATCTCAATCGCAGAGAATCCGACACAAGCGTCAACAATCTAACAACAGATCTAATAAAAAAAAAAAAAAAAAAAAACCAATGCCCTTTCCTTAAAAAACCATAGATTAATAAAAAATTACTCCAATTTTTTTTTTAAAAAAACAATCCATCACCACCTGAACGGCTGTATACAGAAAGCATTGGGATCGCCAAAAATGACTCAAGGAATTTTCGAGATGAGCAGCAAAGGAGGACTGAAACGACGTAGTTTCGAGAAATGTTCCGCGTTTGCTTGCCGCTTTGAGGGCTTTAGGCTTTTGAATATGTATTTAGTTTCATATAGTTTTTATTATTATACTTATAATCATTATTATAATTCAATTAGTTGTTACTCCACCAACGGCTCATTTTTTTCTTAATAAGTTAATAAAAAGATAAGATGAAACAATTTCTCTCTCTAAATTTTTTTTGAAATCTTTCCACTATTGTCTTGGTGGAGTTGACTTGGGCTCTTTCCTTTCTTACCACCCTAAGGAAAATAAAGGTAAAGGGATTTTTTTATTTTATATAATATTTAAATTTAATATTTTTGAAAATTTTAAATTATATGATTAGTGTAAAACTTGTTTTTAAAAACTATTTCTTTTAACTTAAAAATAAATTTTGAAAAACATGACTCCAAGGGTTCATGTTTTTCTTTTGTTTTAAAAAAATGTTTAAAAATATTTTTTACTTATTTTTTAAAAATTATTTATAGAGAATAAGTTCTGTTTTCAAATAGATTCTAAATTTTTTAATTAATCAATTATTATTATTATTATTATTATTACTTTTTTTGTTGGTGATATACTATAAAATAAAATAAAAAATTTTAAAAAATATTAAATATTTATTTTTTATAAGGAAAATACTTGAAGACGTAAGAAATTGTAAAAGTTCAAGTGATTAAATAATAGGTATAGTTGGATACATGTGTAAAGTAATATTATTAGTTTATTATATTCAAAAGTTGAAAATTTTAAATAATAAAATGAGATTATTAATAGATAGAGTGATGGAGAAAGTAATAAAAAGTGATAACTAAAGTATGGTGGAAGAAAAGTATGAGTTGGATGGTTTTAGAAGCTTATAATTAGTATTTGAATGAATTTTCATTGTAATTTAAAAAGTAATTTAGAATTTTTTATTTTTTTAAAATTTAATAATTGGTTTTTTCAAATTTTTTGAATAGTTTGACTTCACCTCATATTTTTAAATGTATAAAAATAAATGCAGTTGGAAAAACATGGAACGTGCAAATTTAATAAATTTGAAAAATAAAGAATTAATTTTATTTATGTGTTGAGGTTTGATTAAATATATTTAATTTAAAATAGTTCAAAATTTTATTGAATATTTTTTTAATTTATTTATTTATTATTTTTATTCATATTCATTCTCATAAAAAAATAGGTATTTTGAAGAAATTTCAAATTAATTCTAAAGGAGATGTGACTTAAATTAAGATGAGGAATAAATTATGAATTTTTTTAAATAAAATGAGAAAAATAGGAGGATGAAATATAATTAACTCTTTTTATTTTTGTTATTATTAGTTATGAAGTTAATAATAAATTTAATTTTTTTTAAATAACTTAAAAAGATTTGATAAGATTTGGAATATTTACAATTTTTTTTTTATTTAAATTTTTGGGTTTTAAAGTACTTGACGGGGAGACCCAATTGACAGAACGGATGACGAAGAGAAAAAAAAAGGTCGACGAAGTGTCGTTCACGTGGAACGGATGACGTGGTGGGAGGCAGAAAATGACAACAAATGGAGAGACTTGAATGTGGTGGTGCCCACATGTATGATGAGGTGGAGAATGCTAGCAATTGCCTGGTTCCACGTATAGACGGTAGTATTAAGTTTTCCTTGTCATGTGTGGGTCCCAGTGCTGTGGAAATTTGGTAGGGTGATGTGGCTTGTCTAAATTTCTCGTCACGCGTTTCGATAAGGGATGCCGACACCATTAGACACGACTAGATCTCAAAGGTTTGGATAGAATTTTCACATAAATTTATTTATTTATTTTATTATGAATTACAAAACAAAGTTTACCATACCCAGCCTTCATTTAATTCCTAAATTTTAAATTTTATATAGTTAAAAAAAAGGATTTTATTTAAAATTTTCATAAAATAAATAAATAAATCCAAAATTTTATATATATTGATGAATTATGAAGTTTTATATTATGAAGTTTGAATCAGTTTTATTGGGCTTTGGGATGTGGAGATTGAGCTTCGATGGACTTGTGAAGAGATCGAGTTGCTCAATGAGCTCGTTGAAAGACAACAACCTTAAATTTTCTTTATGTGGTGAATGACAATTTTGCTCATTATATATTTAATCCTATTACAATTTTTTGAGTTTTTTTTTTCTTCAGAAAGCGCAATCATAATTGAGAGATTTTTTTTTAAGAACTTCACTATTCCAATCATTTTTTTCTTTTTATTAATGGATTGTTCATAGACGCAAAAATCATATTAATCGACAAATCACGTTAAAAATTTTATGTTTTTCTTTATTTTATATTCATGTGGTTTTAGTTAACATATTTGTCACATAGGTTTTTTAATCAGTATCTCACAAAAAATTTTAAAATAATTTTAAAAGGAGGGATGAAAATTTAGACATAATTTATTATTGATAATGCTTAGAAAGAAAAATAGATGTTAGATTGAGATATAAATCAAAGTATAATGATGAATTTTACAATTTATTATTTTTAAAAATTTGGATTTAACTTGAGCTACTACTAGTCAAATCCTGCTAGAGCTAGAACAGATTGAACTTACTCCAAATTTATTTATTTTTTCTCTAAATTATTTTATTTTTGAAATTTTATTTCCTATATTTTTATACCAAAATTTAAATAATAATTAAAATAGTCTTCAAATGGACTATAATACAAAAAAGCAATAAATTGAATATATAAGGTAAGACAATTTACTTAAAAAAATTATAACTATATATATAACTAGAAAAAAATTAATATTATACTGTTACTATGTCTGTTTTAGAGAAGCAGTTTGACCGGTTTCAAGAAAACAGTTCATTGTCTTGTTATTTTATTTATTATTATCATTATTATTGATTTTGTTCCTTTTAAGAGTGTTATAAATGAACAAAAATTTTAGTATGAATAGCGAATAATTAATTTCTAAGTAAAGTATTTATTACATAAATAAGTGGCTAATATTATTTATATCAGCATGATAAGTTAAATGAAGGTCTTATTTATAATTTTTCGCCTTAGCATATATATAGCTTGTTTTGAGAAAATTTGAGAAAGAAAATAGAAAAAAAAAAAGGGAAAATAAAAAAATAAAATTATGCAATTCCAAAAAGATGATAAGGAAAGAATAAAATGCTAAGTTATGTTTGGTTTTGGGATAGTACTAAGGAAAGAAAACAAAATGTTAAGAAAAATAATATTTGATAGTAATATGATAAATGTCGATGTTATGTTTGGTTTTCGGAAAATTTAAGGGAAAATACGAAAGAAAGAAAATAGAGAGGAAAAATGAAAGAAAAGAAAAAGTGAAGAAAAATAAAAATTAGATTTAAAGTTAATAAATTAATTTTATATACTTTTTCAAACTTATTTCATTTATTTTTCTCCATTGTATAAATATTAAATAATTTAAAAATATATAATTTTTTAACTAATTTTAATAATATTTATTTTCATTCTTATTTTGTGTAGTAAAACCAAACATGAGAAAACCATTTTTCTTAATATTTTTTTCTTTTATTAGTATTTTCCGGTAATCAAACATAACATAAAGAAAATCAAATATAATTAAGAGTTCATTTGGTAATGCTTTTAGGAAGCACAATTGACTTAAAAAGTGTTTTTGAAAAAAAAAAAATTAGGTGTTTGACAAATTTTAGGAAACATTTTCAAAAAATTGAAAAATCACTTATAATTATAAAACATCACTTATATGTTTTTCCGAATAAACACTTGAATGACGATTTTTCTAAAAACATTTCTAAAGAAAACACTTGGTATAAAAATACTACCAAATACATTGTAAAATTAGTTGGAAACTTATATTAGTTAGAAATTTATGCATTTTCAAATTATTTAATTCTTATATTAAAGAGTTATGAATGAAATGAGCTTGAAGTAAAGAATAAAAATGATTTATTGATTTATTTTTTTTCAATATTCTTTATTTTTTCTTTCCTTCCCATTTTGCCTCTCCTTTTTTTTCCCTCACATTTTCCCTCAAATTTTGGGAACCAAACATAATATAAATAGATTTATTTTTTCATATTTGATTTTACCATAAAAAATATGAAAGAAAATCAAATATAATTAACATTAGTCAGAAATTTATGTGCTTTTAAATTTTTAATCTTTATATGGAAAAGATAAAACAAGTTTAAAATACAAAAATAATTTATTCACTTTAAATATGTTTTTATTTTCCTTCACTCTTTCTTTTTTTATTTTTATTTTTGCTCTTTAATTTTTTTTCCGTTACAATTTCACTCAAATTTTTTGGGAATCAATTATTTTTATTTCTTCAAACTCTATTCAACTCTATGATATAACATATTAAATAATTTAAAAATACATAAGTTTTTAATTAATTTTAATTATATTTATTTTTTCATATTTTTAATAATAAAACATTTCCCTCCATACCTTTTTTTTCCTTAATAATTTTCTTGAATTAAAAATAGCTTTCAGGCATTATTTATAGTATTAAATAAAACAAATGTGTTTAGCGTGGATGCCATCTAATAACAAGATTCAATATCAATTAAATTGTTTAAAACATATGCATGACAAAGATTTCCTTGGTTATGTTGTTGCTTCCTCGTCTCATCTCTCACTCAATAAGTGCCTTTGGAGGCCTTGGATGCCTTCCAAGCAAAGTCCCAAAACTATAGTAACTCTTTCTTGTTGGGGAAGCTCTCCCTTCCTCATTTTTCTTTCTTCCTTCTTCCTTTAGTTCTCCTCCTCTTCCTAAGCTTTCTTTTGTCTCATCTCACTTTGTAGCATTTCCTACTTATTTTTTTTTTGTGGGGTGAGCTCTCCTTTCCCATTTTTTCCTTCATTTTCTTCCTTCTTCCTCTTGCTCTCCTCTTCCTAAGCTTTCTCCATGGCATACTTGGGCAAGTACTTCAAAACAAATTTTTCACTAAGGTCAAGTGCTTGGGCTGATCTTGACAGTCAACGCAATATCAGTTGGGCAGGTTGCAACTTTGAGCAACTCGTCATCATGGGAATTCAAATAACTCAAATTTCGAACACCAACCACCCAATCAATGAACTCAATGTTTAGCAAGTATGAAGAAACCTATTTCACTATTTATCCGTGGGTTTAAAGATCAATGACATGAACTAAGAAACTTTGAGTAAATGCTAAAAGAAGAATCTCAATAAAATCTAGAATAGTGCAATATACAGGATAAGCTTCACATGAAATCAAAGGATATGAAAGAAGAATAAAATAGTATCAAAACCACAAAATAGTCTAGGATCATCAAAACATGCATGTGGCCTTAGTCATCCACACCCAAATAAGTCAATGACATTCAGAGATCAACATGAAATATAGAAGAACAATAAGAATCCGAATAAGTAAAAAAATCCATAACATTCATACTTGGAAAAGCTTATTTCCAACTTGATCATCCGAGCTTCTAGCTCTCTTCTTTTGTTCTGCTCTCGAAATCTTCTCCTCCAGAATCCACCGACCCATAAGCCCCCTCATCTTGCTCTATTTCTTCCTTTTCCTATAAGCTTCTACCAGCTCCACTACTCACCTTTCAACGAAGATGTCACCACCCTCAACCACCACCATCGCAAGTTGGTAGTCCTTGCCACACGTCCCAGCATGCAACTCACCTGGAAGCCGTCCCCCACTCCTCCAAATAAAAAAATCCCAGCTATTCCCGGGTGGCCAACGAATATCCCTTGGTCCAAGAGGGGTCTACAGTATACAATGAGAAGTATATAAGTTATGTAGCTAGACATTTATGTTAGATAAAAAAATCCAATAATTTTATTACGAAAGTTTTAAATTGTTTAAATAACTAAGTTTATAAATTTTTATTTAAAATTTATCCCTAACATGATAACATGATAATGCAAGCAACCATCCCTAACAAAATTATTTAATAAACATATAAAATATTAAAATAAAATTCATTTTTATAAGAAAAAAATTAAATAGAATATACTTTAAATAATTATGTAGTTATTTGTAAATTATTACCTACTTAATCAAATATAAAAATCTAAACATTTAATGAATCTTAAAATCAAATAAAAGATATCCCACTACTAAAAATATTTATTAAAATATCAACAACAAAAGTACAAACAAATAGAATTTATTTTATAATATGTATAAGGGTTTAAATAAAATTAATTTTATAAACATGAAATAAGATTAAAACTAAAATAAATAAATATTTTATAAAACATATTTAGTATCTATTTAGTATTTATACTTCTCCCAACCCATAACTTATATTGAGAATTGTAATTCAAAATTCTCATCTTATGTTTTAAAAGAAAATATTTTATACACTTTTTTAGAGTGTGTTTAATAGTGATTTTAGAAAGTATTTTTATCATTTCTAATATTTGAAAATTCTTATTTTTCAAGTATTAGAAATATTAAAAACACTTCCTAAAATCACTGTCAAACACATTCTTAATTATCTTAACAAAATGTACCATATGAGAGCAAAACAAGTACTAAAATTCATGCTTCACCTAATTTAACTCTTTAACAGAATTAAGTAATCTAAGAAACATATCATAAATATAAAAAGAATTTAAATGAAAATTTGCCCTACAAAATCAATAACCAAAGAAAAATGAGCTATGGATTATCTTGGAATCCATTAAAATGACATTACGATATTTAATAAAAATCTACCAAAGAATGAACAATTTTCTTACATAGTATAGTAATACATTAAATAACCATTGTAACAACTCTATCATATCGAGCCAAAGGAACACATCCCAAAAACAATTAATATGATCCATTTCGTTCGAACGTTAGAAGAGACAACATATACTCAAAGGGCAAACATATTTAGTATATGAGAATAAGAATGCGTTTGGGAGTATTTTTACTTAAAGTGTTTTTAGTAGAAGTGTTATCTTGAGTAGTGTTTTTAAGAGAATAAGCTATTACGTATTTATCCAAAAAACAATACAATTGATTTTTTTAATATTATAAAATTTTCAAAATTTTAAAAGTGTTTCCTAAATTTTATCAAATATCTAATTTTTTTTTTTAAATATTTTATAGGTTAAATGTGTTTTCTAAAATCATTCTCTCTAGAATGAAAATAGGAATATAAATAAAGATAAATCACAATAGGATGTGGGAAAGAAAAAGCCACATCTTGTCAAGAGTGAGTTTCTGTTGCCATTGTCATGAATTTGTCAATTTTATTTTCATTTGTAACAAGTAGAGCAAAAGAAGAAACCACATTTATCCAAGGCAAATTAAAAGCATAAACCAGCAACAACCACCCAACATCTATCAAACTTCAAAAACTTGTTACAAACACCACTAATACCCAAACCCAAAACACTTCTAGAGTTATGATGATATGTTTCCAAAATGTTAGAAATTAAAGTATTGGGGTAAAACAACTTGAAATCAATTTAAGGAAAAGAAACAAAGGAAGTACACAACTCACCAAGAGTTGATATGAGAAGATTTGGGTGCGTATCAAGCATTTGTGTGGCCGGTTCCTCCTCAGCAGTCAGCAGTCAACAGTGGGGTCCCCCTCGTCAGCAGAATAGTAATCAGAGTTATCTGATTCTGAGCCTTCTATATTAGAGCAGTCGCTTTCTCTAGGCCTCCACTCTTGACGAACAATATCAAACTCTGTAGGAGGAGGAAAAAAGATAGAAAACTCTCTCTGATTCTAATTTCTCTTTTTTCTTTTTATTATCTTGGGTTATAACTTTTTAATTATATTAGAATATTGAAATTTTGGTTCACAGGTTATCACCAATGTTAAATCAATAATCAACAAACATATTTTAAGACTTTGAGATATTTAGTTTTTAATATTTTATTTTATAATATATTTTTTATACATATTTTATAATAAAATACAAAATATTTAAATGAAACTAAATTTTATAAAAAAAAATTGTAACTACTTCATTAAATTTAAAAATCTAAATATTTAATAAATCTCAAAATCAAATTGAAGATATTCATTTAATAAAAGTATTTACTAAAATGTCAACTAAAAAAAATACAAAAAGAATCATTTTTTCAAAATTTATTTTATAATATATATTAGGATTAAAATAAAACTAAGTTTACAAACATTAAATAAAATTAAAAATAAAATAAATATTTCATAAAATCTATTTAATATTGTGAGAGCAAAATAAGTACTTAAATTCATTCTTCACCCAATTTGACTTATAACAGAATTAAGCAATTTGAGAATCATATTATAAATATAAAAAAAATTCAAATAAAATTTTAGCCTTCAAAATCAATTGCCATAATTTTCTGTGATGATATATACACATTCCAATTTTGCCTTCTAAATTGCATACTTATAATTTTAAAAAATATGAATATACGAGATGATTTAAATGACTTGACCATATCTAATTCTACATTTGAGCTCCATATTCTCTTAGCCATGTAACAATATTGAAACTTGTCTAGATATTTTTTTTTTCACTAGTTCTAGTGAATAAAAAACAGAGAAGAGGTAACTTGATTTTGTAAAAATATCTTAAATTCAATTTATATAATATTAATTAAATAATTTTAATTGAATTCTTGTTGAAAATAAAAATAATTTTGTAATTACAAATAAATTAAAAATATAAAATTTTAGTAAAACATAAATAGTAATATTATAATAAAATCATAAATTATATTTGTAATAGAAAATATACTCTTTTATTATATGTTATAAAAAAGGATATTTTATTATATTTATAAATTTAAGTTTTAAATTATTTTTAAAAATTAATAAACTTGTTAACAAATAAAATACATTAAGTCTTATTTAGTTTGAAGTTAATTTGTCTAGTGAAAAAATAATAATAATAATAATAATTTTATATAGAAGAGAAATAATATAATGTGTGTTTGTATATTATTTTTAAAAACCGATGAAAACTTTTACTTGTTTTCTAAAACTTGTTTTCTATTTCACTTTGCTTTTAAAAACTAGAAATAAAGAGTAATAACCAAACAGTTTTTAACAGTATTATGAATTTTTAGAAATTATTCTCTATTTTTAAAAACTCCATTGAACGTACTCTAAATATTGCATTTTTCTTCTACATTAAATAATTCATTCTAAAAAAAAGGAATAAGTCCTAAGATATTTTTAAAATGCAAGATACTTTAAAAAGAAAAAAAAATGGAGTTTCAGCTTTCAGGTAGATCGAAGTGTGCTGGTGTCAAAATTCCCTCAACTTTTTGGATAATAAAGAACAAATAATTATAATTAAGAAAAAAACACTCAGCCCATTTGAATGACGTGACCATATAAAATACCATATTGCTAGAAGTAGTCTACATATTTGTATTTCACTAATTGTATTAAATATTTGAACCTCCAGGAAATAAAAAAGAGAGAATACGTACCTATAATGTCGGGAGAAGCTCGAAAATCACAGGAGGTGTCTTGATCTTTTCTGATGTGGATCCTCCTCTGCATTATCATGGCTTCAGGCCCATGGCTCTGATTCTGTTGGTGATAATTTTTGGAGTATATAAGATGTATCCCACAAATTTTCACTTCAACGACTGAGATACGGTTTCTAAACTTAGCGTACCGATGCTCACTTGGAATGGCGAACTTAGGGAGATAGGTCACGCACAATGGTGGATCCGATGTGCTACCATTGTCGCGGAATATACCCTCAGGTGATAAACAACAATCTTCAAGACTGAAATGACTCATTATTTTAATTACCCGTTCAGATTGATCATCATGGGATATCCTCAATTCAAATTGTAGAAATAGAACAAATCGGTGAAAATCAAGTGGAACATGATGGAAGAAAACAGCAAATCCCAAGAAATTGTTATCTTCATACCGATTCTTTGGGAGCTCTATTATTGCTTGGCGTCCCATACCCTGATGACTTATCCACTCTGGTATTCCACCACTTCCTGGAATAACTACTTTAGGTACATGGAAGTACCATAAGGAGTTTGAGTCTATTTCGTATTCACAACTCTGCATAAAAGTAGCATGTAAATCTTATGCCTCGATTTAAAAATAAAAAATAAAAATTAAAGGCCATATATAGAATTCATACCTGACTAAGTGATTTGAAGAGTTTGAGGAGAGAAGACCAGAGTGGGCTCGAAGGAGTTGATAAAGTTCCCAGATGTGGACAACCTTGTGCTTCTAAGAATTCTAGGCTTGATGGAAGCTTTGGAATTTCTTCAAGCATCTGGCAGTGATTCATCCTAAGCCTTCTCAGCTTAGAGAGTTGGATTATGTTAGTAGGTATGCAAGGAATAGGGCTTTCGCTCACATCTAAAAATCTCAGCGAGGATAGGCACCATAAATCACTAGGAATTGCTCCTTTCATCAGATTGCAACCAGCCAGATCCAGTGTTATTAAGCAACATTGCAAGCTTCTCAAATTGTCGGGCAAATTGTGGAGCTTCGAACAGTTACGAACACAAAGACTACTAAGACGTGTCAAATTACCAATGCTATTTGGAAGAGTCACAAGCTTCTCACAATTCTTCAATCCCAAGTGTTTAAGACGTGTCAAATTACCAATGCTATCTGGAAGAGTCACAAGCTTCTCACAATTCCTCAATTCCAAGCATGTAAGATGTGTCAAATTACCAATGCTATCTGGAAGAGTCACAAGCTTCTCACAATTCCTCAATTCCAAGCGTGTAAGATCTCTCAAATTACCAATGCTATCTGGAAGAGTCACAAGCTTCTCACAATTGTCCAATTCCAAGTGTACAAGACGTTTTAGATGTTCAATTGATGGTGGCAGCTCTGTTATAGGCGTTTTACCTAAAAGAAGTTCTCTTAAGTCTTTCATATCCTCCTTGATTTCTGGAAAAGCCACCAGATTTGAACAGCCATTGAGATTGAGGACTTCAAGTGATTTCAACCCACAAATGCTATTAGGAAGACTCCTCAAATTTTTGCAATTTTCTAGATTTAACTAATAAAAAGACTTCCCATATTTTGGATCTCAGGAAACTCCACAAAATTTGAGCAACCACTTAGTTCAAGACTTGTGAGAGCCTCCAAGCACCCAAAATTATCCTGAAATTTGTCCAAATTTCTGCAAGTATTAAGTGTAAGAAATTCAAGGGCTGGCAAGTACTCAATACTGCTTGGTATTTCCTGAATTCCAGTCTCATCTAAATAAAGTCTCTTTAAACTTCCCATATTTCCACGGATCTCAGGAAATTTCTTCAACCTTCTACAATACCGGAGGTCAAGCTTCTCAAGATTTGGCATGCTTGATAATTCTGGCATTTTGGTGAGCAATTTTGAGCCACTTAAGTCAATGATCTTTAAGTTTTCAAGAACCTATAACAAAAGGAAGTTTTGATTAATAAATAAATTTCCATGAATTTTAAAATCAATAGAAAGCAAATATATATAACTAAATTACAATGGTACCTTACGCCCTTTCCAAAGTTGTTCTATGGTGCTATCTCTCATGTGGAGCTCAACAAGATTCTCTCCATTAAACTTTAATGGCAAGGTTTGCAAAGGGTATCCTTCCCAACAAAGATATCTTAACTCTTGAGAAGGTAACTCAAAGTCTTTGGGAAGGAACACTTTATATGTCTTCGTCATAGAACCATGATAATCCCTCCAATAGAGTTTGAGAAATCTTAGTTTCTTCATATTTTCAAAAACCTTTTTATTCACCTGTATTTCTTTTGATCGAGACAAGTCATATGATATGGCTTCAACTTGTTCCATTCCCTGAAAAATAAAATCAAAGAATAAGAAAAGCACAAAATATGTAAATCCTAACTAAAGTCAAACAGACATGATTTTTTGGACAAAAAAAGCATGATATTATTGAAGTTTATATCTTCAACTAAAGCTCAACAAAGTTCTTGCATTTAATTAATTCTTACCTCTTGTGCAGATAATGCTTTATGAATATCATCTGGATCCCACAATCTGGTCCTTTTGCTAGGATGTTTTTCACGAATAATTGACCAACCCATTTGTTGTATCAAGTCATGCATTTGTACCATGTTGTAGGAAACAGTTATTAGGCATCTATCACGAAGAACTCCTATGTCACATTTTGCACAATTGTCTAATATTCTCAATATAGAATCTTCAGCTTCTCCCCTGAAGAAGCATGCGATATCAAGGAAAACCTCCTTTTGAGAATCTTCAAGCCCATCAAAGCTTATTCTAAGCACATCATTAATTTTCCTATTAGGGTTTTTTTTCAATTTCTCTAATGCACTTTTCCATTCATCTAATGTCTTTTTATGAAGAGAAGAGCCCAAAACTTCAAGGGCTAAAGGAAGGCCTTGCGCATAATTTACCAAAAGGTTTGACATGTCTACATAATCTTCATGTATGTTTTGTACTTTGAAGGCATGCCAACTAAAGAGTTCAATAGCATCTTCATAACATAACACCTTAGCCTCATATGATTCATCCACCTCATATTGATCTAGCAAATGTTTGTCTCTAGTGGTTATGATGATTCTGCTTCCTCGACCAAACCATTTATAGTTTGCAACCAATCTTTGTACTTGGTCCAAATCATCAACATCATCAAAAACAACAAGAACCTTTTTTGAGCCAAGTCCGCCCTTGATCATATTCATTCCATCATTAAGACTTTTTACTTCTGAATGTTCACCCTTCAGAATGCCATGAAGAAGTTCTTGCTGTAATCGAAGTTGATCATTGTGACATTGGGATCTATTTTTGACACCTTCAAGAAAGCTAGCACCATTGAATTGAATTAGGATATCATTATAAACCATCTTGGCAATAGTAGTTTTGCCAATTCCACCAATTCCATAGATCCCAACCATGCGAACATCATCCAACTGCATTTTTAACAATGATTTTAGTTCTTCCAAGTGAACATTCATTCCAACAATGTGCTTCTCAATAAGCAAAAGCTTAGGATTCAATCTTTTGAGGATGTGGCTAATAATTTCCTCAATAAGCTTTGACTCATACCTACCAATTATAAAACACAATGAAAGATGATGTGAGCTATAATAAGTTGCAACAAATAATAAATATGAAGTAAATTTCATATTTTTTATTTTATCTATACAACCAAATTAGAGGTATATAATAGAATGTAATGCAAATGGATCAAAGCATATTTACTAAATTTACAAATCTAAGTAGCATTTTATTAATGTCATGTCGATTGAGTATGCATTGGAAAGGAAAAAAGTGAAAAAATAAAAAAGTGAAATAATATATCATTTGTGTTAGCTTTGCTCCACAATTGTTTGGAAGGTTCTTACTAAAGTCAACCTCTCTCAAACACAACTACCTTTTTATGATAATAATTCCAATCTTATTACACTGGTGGAGACAACTACTGTTTTGCCAAGTCTAAGCAACCAATTCCCATTCAAGCTTCCCAATCTAGTAGAGTATTTGTTAATTGTAGCACTTGTCACTATTATATGTGACCATATGACTATTTAATCGTTTATTTCACAAACTAACAAGTTGCTCATGATTCGCCTTCATGTCTATTGGTCTCCACGTTTTATCCACTTTCCACTTGTTATATAAACGAAATCGGTCATATCCCAATTTTTTCCTAAAGGAATAGAGTACAATTATGAGGAAAATTTCTATAGTCCAATTGTCGACAAAAATTGACAATGATACTCAAACAGAAAAAAATATTGCAAAAGAATACTTTAAAAGGTAAAAATGCATGTTAAGATAAGGTGTTTCCATTGGAGAAATACAAGACAGATGTGAGACTAGATTTATTAATAACTTCATTCATCACTACAAACATTGAAAATAAAATTATAAATAGAAAGAAAAAAGAAAAAGAAAAAAAAGGGAGCAGCAGATTTTAATATAGGATGCCCAACTTTGGTTAGCTAGAAAACCAATATGTTAATCTATTTATACACAGAAAGCAACAAGTGTTGAGCTTAGTATTAGCTAATTGTCACTGCATTTTAGAATATTAGAAAATGCATCAATAAAGAATGCGAGTTTCATCATAGCACAAAATAAAATAACTTGATATTCGAAGAACCAATTGAACTAAACAAATTTGGCAATAGACAACTTTTCAAAGAAATTGTCTATAAAATTAAGGAAATGACAGTCGGCCCAACTATGGCATAAGAGATCTGACCTAGCTAGACGGTCAAGGGAAATGTACAAGAATTTTTATATATAGTTAATATGAGATCCATGAGGCTCCTGAAAGAGCATGAATATCGACAGGATCCTATATTTTTTATGTCGTACTAATTTCTATATTCCGTGTTACTAAAATTTTCTTTTTAACTCCTTTTTCCAAAACTTAAAATCGATGGTTACAAGTAGCTAATTTAAGAATTCAAAATTCATACATATACTTAATTATAACTAAAATCAAAAGTTCAAAGGAAGTTGAAATTACTCATGATCCTTGATCACATGCCAACCACTTAGAGAGCCTGCTTCAGTCATGGCAGCCCTCCACCTTTGCACCTTCTCCTCGTCTACAGTTTTTCCATGCTTTGCAAATGCTTTTCCAAAACTCCCAGTTTGTTTCCGCACATCAGAAGGATCCACATGGTAGAAGACTGGCAGGACTACTTGATCCATTTCTTTTTTGCACTCCATGATCTTTGTAAGCTCATCCAAACACCATTTGGAATCAGCATACCTTTCCGAGAAAACAATTATGGAAAATCTTGATCCTTCAATAGTACTCAAAAGTTCTTGTGCGATTTCCCCTCCTCTTTCAAGTTTATTATCTCTGAAAGTGTTAATACCCATCCGATCCAAACTTACAAATAGATGATCTGTAAAACGGTAGCGGGTGTCTTCCCCTCTAAAACTCAAGAAAACGTCGAAGTTACATTTTGGGGTTGGAGCTGAAGAAGAAGAGGGTTTTTGGGTGCTTGAGGAAGCCATTTTGGGACAGGGTTTGTTGGAACTGGGAGGCTACAAGAGAGTTGAGGATCGACTTGCACAGAGTGACTACCAATGTCCCTGAAGAGGGGCTTTGAGTACCCTAAGAGTCTGCAAAACCTCAATCACTTTTCACAAACCTCCCGTGAAAAAAGCAAACTTTGCCTCCCAATACTGAAAGCTCACCCACCATTGTTGGTTTATGTGCTCAGAGGCCTCATTTGTAATTTCGTACAAAGAATCACTTTAGTGCAAGCCCTTCTCATAAAAAAAATATATAGTTTATTTTCATATAAATTATAAGAAATAAAAGTGTTATTATTTATAATAACATACTATATCATACAAATCACATAGAAATCAGAATGTGCAACTAAAGGTCTATTAAGGATAATTTCCAAAAATAGGTCTCAAACAATAATTTTTAGAAACAATTTTCTTGTATTTTTTAGATAAAAAATCTGTTTGAAAACTTAAAATATCCTTAATCTATTTTTACATTTTTCTTAAAAATAATTTTTATATTTTTAGTTATTTTTCATATTTATACAATTATTTTTTAAAATAATCTCCAAAAATAATTAAAATATATTATCAACATACACATTATTTTCAGACCAAATCTTAAAAAAAAAAAAAAACGGTTTTTGTGTCTTAATTAAAGGATCTTCTTAGGTTAGGTTTGATTCCCAAAAAATTTGAAAGAAAATGTAAGGGAAATAAAATACAAAGGAAAGGTAGAAGGAAAAAAAAAAGTGAAAAAAATAAAAAAATAGATTAAAAATTAATAATTTTTTTTTTACTTTAAACTCATTTTATTTATTTTAACTCATCAATATAAAAATTAAATAATTTAAAATACATAAGTTTTTAATTAATTTTAACTATATTTTATTATTATTTTTTATTTTTTATAGGATAATTAAATATGAAAAAAATCATTTTTTTATATATTTTTTTTATTTTCTTAATATTTTTTAGAACCAAACATAACCTTAAAATATTTTATTACACTTGACATGGTTTGTGTTGTAATTTGTAAAATATGAGAAATATGAAGTAAATCGGGTTAAATGTAAGGCTGGGCGAAGGGATGGAGAGAATCCCATAAAGACAACAAATTCCCCATTTTGGACACGGAATCCCAATTTTTTATTTTATAATTTTACATTTTAATTTTTAAATTTTATAGTCAATAAGGGAGGCTCTCGAGTTAGAATGTAGTGAGTGGAAAGGCGGACACGGAATCCCAATTTTTTATTTTATAATTTTACATTTTAATTTTAAATATAGCAATAAGAGGCGGTTGAATAAGAAAAGAAAATTTTTATATAATATAATAAAAAAAAGGAGGAGTTAAATGTAAGGAAGAAAAATTTTTATTTTATAATTTTACATTTTAATTTTTAAATTTTATAGTCAATAAGGGAGGCTCTCGAGTTAGAATGTAATGAGTGGAAAGGCGGACACGGAATCCCAATTTTTTATTTTATAATTTTACATTTTAATTTTTAAATTTTATAGTCAATAAGGGAGGCTCTCGAGTTAGAATGTAATGAATGGAAAGGCGGGCGGATTTCAAAAAAAAATTAGAAAGAAGGACCCACCCAATGGAAAATTAGAAAGTCTTTGGATCTCGAATGACTTTTCTTTGCCTTCTAAAATAAGTTTAGATATTGGTGGTTGGATTGTCCCTTTCCTCTCCCAAGTATTTCTCCCCTATAGCATTGAGTTGTAGTGGGTCCCTACTTCCCTCCATCATTAAGTCCAAGCTTTCCTTACTCTTTTGCAATTTTCATTGTTATTTTGTACATTTTTTTGTTACTTGTTTTTTTTTTTTTTTTTTTCAATTGATCATATAATAGCTAAAGTATTTTTCGAAAAGCATAAAAAATATAAATATGTCAAATCCTAATGGCTAAATTTATTTAGGCCATAAGACCCTTTCAGGTATATTAAATTGAGGTTATTCAATTAATTTTTATCATTTTCATGATGAGGAATATATATATATATATATAACATTCAAATAGATAGAAATGGGCATGTTCTCCACGTAATATAAAATGCATTTAGTATTCATTGAAGCCAAAGACTTTTGAATCTTCTTACACAAGCAACAAAGAAAACATTTTCCGAGAAAATACAGGTATGTAGCTTATGAATGAAGCTCAGATCCACACCCACTTTAGGAGATTTGAAATGGGTATTTTTGAATGCAAGCAAATTCACCCTTTCTTCATAAGAAACACTGTTTCACCAAGATTGATGGTAAAATCACCAAGTAATTTAGAAATTTTCATTTTTAAAAATTTAATAATTAGTTTTTTCAAGTTTGTTGAATAGTTTGAGTTTGTATATTTTTTATCACCTCCTATTTTGAAATGTATAAAAATAAATACCCTTGGAAAAGCATGAAATGTAAAAATTTAATAAATTTGAGGAATAAAGAATTAATTTGGTTTATGATATTGAGATTTGGATTAATTTTAAATTTTATCAAATATTTTTTTATTATTATTTTTATTCATATTCATTCTTATATCAGAAAAAAATATTTTAAAGAAATCTCAAAATAATAAAATTAAATGTATTTAACCAAATCTAGTAAAGAGGTGACTTAAATTATAGGAGGAATAAATTATAAATTTTTTTAGTAAAATGAGAAAAATAGGAGGATAATATATAATTAACTCTTTTTATTTTTGTTATTATTAGTTATAAAGTTAATAATAATTTGTTTTTATATTTTTAAATAACATAAAAAGATTTGAATAGATTTGGAATATTTACAACCTTACGGGGGAGACCCAATTGACAGAACAAGTCATCGTGGAAGAGGGAAAAAAAGGTCGACGAAGTGTCGTTCACGTGGAACGGATGACGTGGTGGGAGGCAGTTGACCAAATCACAAAGAAGGATAGACTTGAGTGTGATGGTGCCACGTGTATGATGAGGTGGAGAATGCTAGCAATTGCCTGGTTCCAGGTATATACTGTAGTATTAAGTTTTCCTTGTCATGTGTGGGTCCCAGTGCTGTGGAAATTTTGGAAGGGTGATGTGACTTGTCTAGATTTTTCGTCACGCGTTTCGATAAGGGGTGCCGACACCATTAGACACGACTGGATCCCAATGGATAGGATAGAATTTTTACATAAATTTATATAATTATCAAACAAGTGATTTTATTTAATTTTTATTATAAAATAAAATATTTATGTAATAAACCAATGAACAAATTAAATCTATTCAAATTATTATATAAAATTTTATTTAAAAGCTTACGTAGTTTATTAAACTATAAAACTTAAATCAATTTTATTGTATTTTGATATTAAGAGTCGAGTTCTTTACTAAACTCATTGGAATTGAGTAATCCATTTAATTAGCCAAAAGGGGGCAATAGTACCTTTGGAAAAAAAAAATTACCATTGCAATAATATAAATGATGAGTTTATTCCCGTTATACATACAATCCTATTATGATTTTTAAGGTTAGTTTAGAGAGTACATACACGATTGAAAGATTTTTTTTAGAGTATCACCATTGTGATTATTAGTAGATTGTTGAGTGTTAGTACACTATTTGAACATAGGATTAAGTTGATCACCTAATTATGTAAAATATATATTTTTTTTTTTTTATATATTCATGTTGTTTTGGTTAACAAATTTATCATATGAGGTTTTTAATCAATATTAGAATGAATATTTAGACATAATTTATTATTGATATTGCTTAGAAAAAGAATTAGATGTTAAATTGAGAAATAAATCAAAGTATAATGATGAATTTTATAACTTATCAATTTTTTTAAAAATTTGGATTGAACTCGATCTACCAAGTTGTATCAATCAAATCCTATTAGAGGTTGAACTTATTCCTAATTTATTTGTTTTCTCCAAATTATTTCATTTTAAAATTTTTAATTTCTATGTTTTTATACTAAAATTTAAATAATAATTAAAATAGCATCTGAATGGTCTAATAATACAAAAAAATAAAAAATAAAAAATTGAATATACTATAAGATAATTTAATTAAAAGATTATAAGTATATATATAAATTAGAAAAAAAATTAATATTATGTTGTTACTATGTCTCTTTTAGAGAAATGGTTTGACCAATTTCAAGAAAATAGTTTATTGTCACGTTATTTTATTTATTATTATCATTATTATTAGTTAATATGAATGTCTATAAAAGGCTCTTTATTTCTTTTTATTATTGATTTCATTCCTTTTTAGAGTGTTATAAATGAACAAAAATTTTAGTATGAATAGAGAATAATTAATTTTTAATTAAAATATTTATTACATATTCATATTCATTATTAACCAAATAAATTAATTTTTTATTTTATTTATTTATTATTTCTATTCATATTCATTCTTATCTTTGAAAAAGGTGTTTGAAGAAATTACAAATTAATAAAATCATATTTAACCAAATTTCAGAGGGGTGACTTAAATTATCATGAGGAATAAATTATGAATTTTTTAGATAAAATGAGAAAAATAGGAGGATAAAATATAATTAACTCTTTTTATTTTTGTTATTATTAGTTATAAAGTTAATAATAATTTGTTTTTAAAATTTTAAATAACATAAACAATTTGAATAGATTTGAAATATTTACAACTTCACGGGGGAGACCCAATTGACAGAACAAGTCATCGTGGAAGAGAAAAAAAAAAAAGTCGACAAAGTGTCGTTCACGTGGAACGGATGACGTGGTGGGAGGCAGAAAATGACAAAAATGGAGAGACTTGAATGTGGTGGTGCCCACATGGATGATGAAATGGAGAATGCTGGCAATTGCCTGGTTCCACCTATAGACGGTGGTATTAAGTTTTCCTTGTCATGTGTAGGTCCCAGTGCTGTGGAAATTTGGAAGGGTGATGTGGCTTGTCTAGATTTCTTGTCACGCGTTTCGATAAGGAATGTCGACACCATTAGACATGACTAGATCTCAAAGGTTTGGATAGAATTTTTACATAAATTTATTTATTTATTTTATTATAAATTACAAAAGAAAGTTTACCATTCCCCACCTTCATTTAAATCCTAAATTTTATATAATTATCAAACAAATGATTTTATTTAAAATTTTCATAAAATAAATAAATATATTCAAAATTTTATATATATTGATGAATTATTAAGTTCAAATCAATTTTATTGCGTTTTGCATAAAGGATGTGGAGGTTGAGCTTCAATGAACTTGAGGAGAGATTGAGTTGCTCAGTCAGTTCATGAGGTTGAACGGACAACAACCTTAAATTTTTTTTATGTGGTGAATGATGATTTGCCAATCTTATTACAATTTTTTGGGTTTTTTTCTTCAAAAAGCGCAATCACAATTGAGAGATTTTTTTAAGAACTTCACAATTCCAATCATTCTTTTATTTATATTAATGGATTATTGAGTGTTGATGTACTTTGTAGATGTAAGGATCATACTAATCGACAAACCACATTAAAAATTTCACATTTTTCTTTATTTTATATTCATGTGGTTTTAGTTAACATATTTGTCACATAGGTTTTTTAATAAGTCTCTCACAAAAATTTTTTTAAATAATTTAAAAGGAGGGATGAAAATTTAGACATAATTTATTATTGATATTGCTTAGAAAAAAAAAAAAAAAATGTTAGATTGAGATATAAATCAAAGTATAATGATGAATTTTACAATTTATCATTTTTTTAAATTTGGATTTAACTTGAGCTACCATAAGTCAAATCCTGCTAGAATCAGGTTGAACTTACTCCAATTTTTTTTTTCTCTAAATTATTTCATTTTTTAAATTTTATTTCCTATATTTTTATACTAAAATTTAAATAATTATTAAAATAGTCCTCAAATGGACTATAATACAAAAAAGCAATAAATTGAATATATAAGGTAAGATAATTTAATTTAAAAAATTATATATATATAATTAGAAAAAAATTAATATTATTTTGTTATTATGCCTGTTTTAGAGAAGTGTGGTATCGTCCCTCAATACACCATGTCGGGGACTCCAAGCCAAGATGATGTAGCAGAGAGGTGAAATTGTACTCTTAAGGATATGTTAAGTATGATCAGTCATTCCACCTTGCTAGAATCACTTTAGGGCGAAGCTGTCAAAACCGTAGTTTACATTTTGAACAGAGTCCTAAGCAAAACAGTAGCCAAAACCCCACATGAGTTATGGACTAGCAAGAAACCTAGTATTAGGCATTTACATGTCTGAGGTTGTCCAGCTAAGGCTAGGCCTTACAAGCCAAATGAGAAGAAATTGGACTCCAAACCGTGAGTTGCTACTTTGTTCGGTATTCTGAAAGGTCAAGAGGTTTCAAGTTTTATGATCCCTCAATTAGGTTTTTGTTTGAAACGAGCAATGCTAAGTTCATTGAGGATGTTGAGTTAAGTGGGAAATAACCATTAAAAAATATGGTCTTTGAAGAAGAATCTGTTAGTATTCCTATTATTGCAACTGGACATGGTTATATTATATTTGATGACACTATTCAGAATGTACAACCAATAATAGAGATTGTAGATACACTTGAAATTCCTCTTACCCTTGTTGTGGAACCAGTTCAAGTTCATGAAGAGGTAACTCAAGAACCTCAAGTACAAGTGCCACTGAGGAGATCCACTAGAGAAAGAAGAAGTATAATTTCAGATGATTATGTTGTATATCTCTAGGAACATGAGTTTGACATGGGTCTGGAAGATGATCCAATTTCAGTTAGTCAAGTCAAACAAAGTTTTGATTCTGAAAATGGGATAGAAGTCATGAATGATGAGATGAAATCCATGAAAGACAATGGTGTTTGGGACCTAGTAGAGTTTCCTGAAGGTGTAAAACCGATTGGTAGTAAATGGATTTTTAAGACCAAACGAGATTCAAAAGGCAACCTTGTTAGGTATAAGGCACGCCTAGTCACAAAAGGTTTCACTAAAAAAAGAAGGCATTGATTATAAGGAGATCTTTTCACCGATTTCGTCAAATGACTCCTTTAGAATCATCATGGCACTTGTGGCTCATAATGATTTAGAGTTGCATCAAATGGATGTTAAAACAGCGTTTCTTAATGGTAACATTGATGAGACAATATACATGGTGCAACTTGAGAACTTTGAGTCTAATGATTCAAAGCAACTTGTATGCAAATTAAAAAGGTCCATATATGGTTTAAAGTAGGCATCCCGACAATGGTACCAAAAGTTTGATCAGGTGATTACTTCATTTGGTTTCAAGGAGAACACCGTTGATCAATGCATATATCTCAAGTTCAGTGGGAGCAAATTCATTATCTTGGTGTTATATGTAGATGATATTCTACTTGCAAGTTGTGATGTGGAACTTTTGCATGAAACCAAGTGATTTCTATCCAGTAAATTTGACATGAAGGATCTTGGTAATGCATCTTTTGTGCTAGGTATACAAATCTATAGGGATAGTTCAAGAGGTATACTTGGGCTATCACAAAAGTCCTACATCGATAAGGTGCCAAGTAGGTTTGGCATGAGTAATTGTACACTAGGAGACACACCTATGGCAAAAGGCGATAAATTTAGTTTGTACCAATGTACGAGAAATGAACTTGAGAGGAAGGATATGGAGAGGTTTCCCTATGCCTCGGTAAGTAGGAAGTCTCATGTATGCACAAGTTTGTACGCGTTTGGATATTGCATACATTGTTGGAATGTTGGGTAGATATTTGAGTAACCTAGGTATGGATCACTGGAAAAAGGCAAAACGGGTTATGCGGTATTTATAAAGAACTAAAGATAATATGCTCACATATCGAAGATCCAATCATTTAGAGATCGTGGGTTATTCGGACTTTGATTTCATAGGATGTCTTGACAATGGGAGATTTACTTCAGGCTACATCTTCATGTTGGTTGGAGGAGCAGTTTCATGGAAAAGTGTTAACAAACACTTATTGCTTCTTCCACTATGGAGGCATAATTCATAGCCTGCTATGAGGCATCAAACCATGAGATATGGCTGCGAATTTTAACATTGAGTTGCAAATTGTTGATGGGATTGAGAAACCATTGAGAATCAATTGTGATATTAAGGCTACAAAATTGTATTCTAAGAACAACCGAAGTTCATCAAAGTCCAAACACATTGACATCAAGTTCTTGGTTGTGAAAGAAAGAATTCAGAGTCTTCAAGTATCAATCGAACACATAAGCACAAATTGCATGATTGTGGATCCGCTCACTAAGGGTTTGTCACCCAAAGTATATCATGAGCATGTCACACATATGGGTGTTGTATTTATTAATGATGTGCTAGGATAGTGGGAGTTTGTATTTAGGTTATGTGTTTGTTTTCTTGATATATTATTATGTTTGTGTTATCTATACAGACTTTAGTTTTAAAGACTATTGTATTTGAATATTCTGAATTGAAATGATGACTTTCAAAAGTAGTTTAACATTAAGTGTTGAAAGTGGAATTTAACTATTTTTAGTCAATCTTCAAGTCTTGTGCATTTTTCTCTCCTTTTTAACCAGAAATACGTGGAAGTGAGCCATTAATTAAAATTCAAGAAAATATATGTATATCCATATTCTATTCCCTTATTTATCATTTATAAACCTCATCAGCCAAAGTGGAAAAGAGAATATTTATAAGAGAAGTTTCTCCATTTTTTCTTTAATTTAACCTTTCAACTTGGGTTTAATAAATATTCTTTTAATCTTTTAAATTTAAAAGTTTTAATCTTGAAACAAAAAAAAAATGTAAGTATAAATAATACAATTCCCATCATAACTTGAAAATTTTTGGAAATTTTAGTGGTTTCATATCCGACCTACACAATTTTCATCTTTTAATTTAAACAAAAAATAAAAGAAAAAAAAATCTATGAAAGTGTATATTGAAATTACTTTTGTATTATGGAAGAAGATGAAAATAAAATATTTATTTATTTTAAAATTTTATTTAATAAAAGACTTCAATTAGACTACCAAATTATAGCAAAATTTGGAAGGAAAACTTCTTGTGCCTTATAAAAAATTGAATTGATCGATTAAAATTAATGAAATAATCTTCAAATTTGTGAATTTAACCCTTTTTATGTTTTTAATGAAAAAGTAATTCATTTTTTTATATGAATATCATTTATCCTTTCAAGTATTTATATATAGGTTTTAAAAAAAATTATTATTTTTATAAAAAAATAATGGAAGTTTTTTTTTTTTTGTCTAAATGAGGTCAAAAAGGGATAAATGTTAAATTTTAAAAATTAAGTTTTCAATGATTCTTTTAATTAAATAATCTTAAAAAAATTTAGATGTTGGTGATCATAATGTCATTTTCTTTTCTCAATTATTTTAAATGTTAGTGATTAGAATGTTCGTTTCCTTTCTCAATTATTTTAGACCTAGGTGGATAGAATGTCTTTTTCCTTTCTCAATTATTTCTCATTAGCTGTATCCATTTGCCCTTGATGTATAGTGGGTTCACATAGGAATGGCAACGGGCGGGTTTGGGACGGGTCACCCCTATCCCATTCCCGTCCCAAAAAGATTTAGTTATTTCCCAACCCGTCCCAAACCCGGACGGGCGGGCGGGGCATTCCCATCCCCGTATAGAGTTAAAATTATAATCCCATCCCGGCCCGTCCCGACCCGGGTATGTGTTGTCGGGTCGGGCGGGGCGGGCGGGCGGGCGGGCTGTGCTTGCTCGGGTTGGGGTGAAATTTGAACCTTGGAAAGAAAGCACTACTAATGCTTTTGAGTTAGATTAACCACAGTTGAATCTTCATTTACATTGCTGCTGGAATGTATTAAGAAAGTAAAAATTACATCAAAGTTGAAGTTTGTTTACATAGTCTTCAACACACAATGAGTGTTGATGAGTAGAAAGATAGACAAATCATAACATATCAATCAAAGCAAGTAACCCACTTGGACTGAAGTTCGTTGGCTTTTGATTCACAAAATGGAGCCTGACTGCATACAAGGCACAGGGCTGATTGTAGCAATACTTAATGCCAAGCTTCCTTGTCTCTGATTGCATACAAGCTTTCTTGATCCGTCACATCATAAACCACCTACCAGAAAAGCAACCATATGAAACTACTTGCTTGCACAAAGGAAACTCAGAAATGGAACAATAAATGCAAAGAAAGAACTCAAAATGATTAACTCACAATAATTCCATGTGCTCCACGATAGTAGCTGCTAGTGATCGTCCTAAAACGTTCTTGCCCAGCAGTGTCCCACTGTATGTCCAGAGAAAAGCGTAAGGCTTATCAAATTTGTTAACAGAACAATGGTTTAAAGCAAGAGACACCGATTCCGAGATCGCCTAACATTTTCAATGTCCACAACGTGTAAATTACAATATTCTAGGAAAAAAAATTAAACAAAAAAAGAGACGTGACATTGCTAAAAGATGCAACTGACCAAAAAAATTACATAAATAAATAAATAGCTATGTATGTGTGCATGTAGTATATATAAAAGAGGAAGAAGAATAAAGACTCCTACCAATTTCAACCTTTTTTCATAGAAAACTTTCAAAATGCCCAAGAAATAGCAAGAGAATTACATACATATCTTGATATTTCAGTTTGCTTATGATTGAAAGCAACATTAACACTGGAAATGCAATCTATAACCTCAATAGACAAAGCAAATTATAGGCAATTCAAAAACTTACAATTTGCAGTTTGATGGTCTTTCCATCCTGTTCCACAGTCACGAATTTTCTATATCACGTAAAATAAGCATAAGATCAGATTCTATACAATTACCAAAAATAAAAAATTGAAGTCAAAACCAAAGGGGGGAAAATGATTTCTTACAAAGTCAACCCCAATGGTGCTTATGTAACTCTCGAGATATGAATCATCCCTGGATTAGAAAATAAAAAAAAAGCATGGTTAGGAAAGAGAAGAATTCACCTGAGGAAACCCCAAACCAATGAAGCAATCACATGAATACAACACAAACAATTGAAGCACGCTTAATCAGAAATGACCTAAAAGAATTGTTTTCATTTGGCAAACTTCTACATGTAGACTGAGTTGTTCATATTGAATAAAGAATTAATTGGTTAAAGGGATGAAATAATCCTCATAATTGTGACTTAAACAAAGAAGCAAACCAACCCTGTGTGGAAGAAAGATATATCTACCTGTAAGATTTTCCTGAAGCCATTTGGAATTTTTGGGACTTATGTGGCTGTCCCACCACCAAGAATACTTGCGTCTAGAAATAGGATGCGACAAGCTAGCCATGATACCAGTCAAGAACACCACCACAAACTATTCAAACCTTGGAAAAGGCCAGATCCTTGTACCGTTTGTAAAACCAGGGTAATGGATCCAAAGTAGGGCTTGATGATTACAGACTTAAACCACCCAATTCAATACCAAAAGACACACTGAAGCTTTGTACATCCCACTCACTGTACTGACCCCAAAATCAACCAAAAAGGGCAATAATTCAGTTTGAGAAGAACAAGAACTGATAAATGGGTGAGATCAGATTAGACAAGTCCTGAGACTGAATCAGAAATGGTTTGCAAGCTACCTGATTGATAGAAGAAAAGTCCAATTATCATGTACAAAAAGTAATGGCTCTCTTCAAAAAGTGCACGAACTACTGATCAAAGGCACCACGTAATATAAAAAAAAAAAAAAAAAACCAAGGTCAGTTATCATAATTCAATCGGGATTCCTTGAAAGTAAGAAACCCAGATGCTTCAAAGCACCAGAAATCGCAGATTTTCATGATCATCCAAAACCAACGTTCAAATGATGAATTTTGGCTAACTTGGGGCAATGCTGTGGCGTGTTTTTGAATAGGTACTTGCTGACTTTTCCCTAGCTTGAAACTTTTCCTCTGATTTACCCAAAACTGATCTTTATTAGTGGCATGACAATTGTCAACAATGTTCATACCAGTCCCCCAATGGCCACAAGGGGCAAGCGAATCGCAGACATAACAATGGCACTGCATTGTAGCACCAGCAGAGATCAGCAAAATTCTCCCATAGGAGTAACATAGAGAATGCTAATATTTATGGAGGCCAAAGTCTAAGAGAGTAATCTTACTTGGTCACAGTGCCTATCATGTGTGGTAGAATTAAAAGGAAATTTAGCACATTGGTCCCGTGAGTGAGGGTAATCTCTGCATGCAACCCGCAACCAAAACAGAAAATAATGAATCAAAGTTGATACCAGAGAAAATTGTGACAAAGATCTTTCCAACTACACAGAAGCTAAGAAATTGATAATAAAGGTGGGAAAAACTTAAGGAAAGGTTTTGTGTGAGATAGTAAAGCAAACGATATCACAATGATGCAAAGACACACCGATCAATGCCACCTATAACATCCGAGCCCAAATAAATCCAAAATTCAAGAATGCTTCAAAGGTTCTTTCAATTCGATATTGGTGAAATTCAGGATCAGCATTAGGTTTTCAAATTTGTATCCTTGGCACTTCAGTCATTTTTTTTGTTGTTTATTTTTTATTTTTTATTTTCAATGGGAACTTAAATGAGTTAAATCTATGGCATTACATTAATTTTAGTGTTGTTTTTATTAGTATCACAGTTGTGTTATTCCTCAGACAATATTTCTTCAAATAACAACATATCTAACTTTGTACTTCCAAGCTGCCTAAAAAGTGTTTAGCACATGAGAGATAATAGATCACAGTCAAGAGAGAATTCAGGAGGAAGCCTTAGTAACAGAAATGGCTCTTTTGCAGGGATTTTGTTTGCATGGTCCTATTCAGGTTGTTTGTTATAGGGACCTCCTTGATCTTACAAGCAGGATCAGCCCCTCCCAGCTTTGTCACATGCAAGCGGCCGGGAACCAAAACAGGCCCATGTTTTCACCACCCAACCTCTCTCCATGTGGTAATTCAAACATGCCGCCTCTCGCCATATGGGAAAACAAGGCATGCCCACATCTCTTTCCATTTAAAAGCTAGAGATCTAACTTCTCTCACATGCAGGAAACATGCCCCTTTTAGCTACAAGACCACATGTTCCAAAGTCGAATGGTTAATAGCCTAATTGGTCACCACCCAAATGCCACATGTTAAAGTGGCACATTTATACATATTTGTTTGGATGAGTAATCACTTCAAAAAAAAACCTGACCGTGTAATAGAAACACCAATTCTAAAGCGGTATGATGCACCACCTAACTCAAAGCCTTGCGAGATAACCTGGGATAGAACTGCCCAAGTCATAACAATGCACCCACATGATGGAGAAACAGTCTCCAAACAATCAAGCATGTTCTCCGGGAGCCGAAAGGGCCCAAAGATGCCGTAAAGCATTATTAATTTGCCCAAATACTATTGATATCTGAATGCAGCATATAAGATAACAATATTGATGCTGCAAGTAAGATATTCAAGTTATAGAGATATTCTAAAAGAAATGCCAATTCTCCATGGAACAGGATAATAGCAAATAAAAATGTAAGGAAACACACTAATCGGGCATTGATACCATATAAAATCTCCATTAAAATGTAAAATCATATTATAAGATAGACCTTCTGCAGCTCCTATTGCAATTTTCAATCTGGTAATCCAATCAAGCCGGGCGTAGATCAACTAGTTCCTGTAAAGACTGTCAAAGACATGGGAGGATAAGTACAGGAAACTGAACAAAGAAGGAGCTTATACCTCCAATTGTATTGACAAAATATTACCTTGCGGTGGAGTCCAGTTTGATTGTTTAAGCCGGGCAAAAGCCGCATCGAGACAACATCCTCTTCAAAGCAAGTTCATTTTCATTTGCATTAGCTTCAAGCTGAGGTTTTGTTGAGGACAGGTGTAGAATTTTCAGCTTCCCCAATAACAGACTCTGCAGGGGTTTTTGATTTCTCAGACTGCATTTTCAGATTGTTGCCATCTAAATTTTTCTTATTGTTCTTAAGAGATCTAAGAGGAGTACCAAGTCCCTCGACCTTCATCTCATTTTTTGTCTTTGCAGTAGATGGTTTCTTATCTTTCTCTGTGTTGTTTTGATCCTGCAAATGTTGTATCCAGCACGCTCCAAGTTCCCATCTCACAAAAATTTCAAACAAAAGAAAAAGAAATATTACAAATTCTTTTTGGATTAACATAATTTCCTCATTCTCTACAAAATAAATAAATAAACAAGGACTCTACCTTCCTTTTCAACGCATTGTTGGCCTCAATTAGCATATGTTCCTGCACCCACATTTCCTTACAAGGACTCTACCTTGCAAGTCTTGAACTTGATTGTAAAGAATGTGGTTCTTAGTTACAACCATGGTAATTAACATCATAGAAGACATGCCAAAATATAATATCCAAAATTAAAATATATCCATAAGCTTAACAACATTGAAAAAAAAAGACATTACAAAGAAATTGTTAGCAAAAAAGAAAGAAAAAATGTCTCTAACATCATCTTAAGTAAAAAATCTAAAGCACAAGTAAATCATCATTTTCATCCATCATTGTGAGTTGGGGTTGTGAGTCATGAATTGATGAATCACCTAGTAAAAAAAAAACACCAAAAAAAATATTAGAAAACTTTACTAAATATTTTAATAAAAAACAATTCATAAAATTGATAATTATGTAAATCGGTTACCTTCTTTTTCCTTCCATAACCAACTTTGAGCACACATTAAGGCCTCCAAAGTATCTGGATGAAGCCTCTCACGATGTTTTGATACCACCCTACCACCCGTGCTAAAGGTCAGACTCGGATGCAAATCGTAGATACCGGAATAGCATAGATATCACGAACAATCATCTCGCAAAGTAGGATACTTTATACCATTTGTCTTTCACCAACTTAAAACATCAAAATTTGAATTCCTTGCGTAGAATAGACTCCTCTAAGTAATAATCTAACTCCGACTTCGTATGACTTTCTCCAAGTGGTACTATGAACAAATAAGTCAAACTTTGAAAGAGGATCTTGTTCATCATAGTTTAACTCCAAAAGAGTTGAACCCGATGAAGTACCATAGGATGAAGTTTTTTGCCCCAAATTAGACTTTGCTTGATACTCAGACAAAGAACTCATAACACATTCCACGAATTTTTTCTATCTCATTTGAAGCTTCAGACCCATACATTAGTGGAAAGTAAAACTCTAAAATCTTTATCTTGTATCTTGGGTCAAATATAGCTGCTGCTATTGCCATCACAATATGACACCCACTCCAATACTTGTCAAACTTTTGCAACATACTTGCTGCCATCGTTTTCACAACATCATTTGAGCATATCAACCAATCATACAATGCCTCTTTGATTTCACACACTTTGATGAAGAAAGTATTTACAAGTGGGATAATTTCGTCCCGAGAACAACTCTGTTATGTTGTAAAACAATTTCAATCTTCCACATATTTCCTTTGCCATATTCCATTCTTCCTCTGATGGCACAACCATGTAGTATTTTTCACGTTGCTTCAAACGTGGGAACACATCTTTATATGTTATAGCAATTGATAACATCAAGTATGTGGAATTCCATCGTGTCTTACAATCAAGACTTAACTTCTTAGTGCATGGAATACGCAATTGGCGAGCTGCATCTTCAAACTTTTCCATTCTTGATGGGGTTGCTTGACCAATATGCAACACTCTCACGAATTTTTTCAATTTCTACTTCAATAACATCCAAACCTTCCTTAACAATTAAGTTCAACACATGTGCCGCACATCGCATGTGGAAAATTTTTCCATTCAATAAGAGTGAATCGCTCAAAGATAATTTCTCCACCAAGATATTGATCATTCCGTCATTACTTGAGCAATTATCCACAAAGGATCAGAGAAACTTTTCTATCCATATTCCAATCCAACAAGAAATCCATTAATACATCTGAAAGAACTTTTGTGTGTGGAGGAGGCACATAAACAAACCTAAATTAAGAATAAAAAATATCATTAACACAAACAATATCATTAAAGGATCAAATAACAAAACACTTTGCAAGTTAAAAAAAAAAAAAAAAACATAACTAACCTTACAATATGATGGTGTAGTAACCAAGACTCATCAATGTAATGTACAGTGATAGCCATGTAGCCTTTCTTTTGATTTGATGTCCACATATCAGTTGTGATAGCAACTCTACTTTGAAGTTTCTCTAAGTAGCTAATCATCTTATCTTTCTCAACCTCATAAATCTTCATTATATCACCCTTAATCGTATTGCGGGAAACCATCTTAAACAAGGGTTGGAGACTAGTAGCAAATTTTCTAAACCCCAGATGGTCAACGATTGAAAGTGGGTACTCATGCAATATAATTGCACGTGCAAGCTTCTCTCTTGAGATTTCTTGATCAAAGGTAAAACCATCAATTTGAACTTTTCCATGACCTTTTCTCTCTCCTGCCAATAATTGTTGCCTAATATCAACATTTCTTCGTTTCATGCACCTATCTATGTGTACATGTAAGTGTTTTGTCCCATTCTTGCTATCGGCCTTAAGCTTTCCCTTACAGTGCTTACAAATAGCATAATCTTGTCCATCTTCTATGATTTTATCAAAATCATTCCAAACAACCGAAGTCAACTTTCTTCTTTTAGATATCAAGGTTCCATCAGTAGTTGAAGTACTGCCTGTAATTGGAGTTGAACCCGCACTTGGCATGGAAAAGTTTTCCCCTTCTTCTGATGTCATTTTTCTTAATATAAAATAAAGTCTATAAGTAAAACATTCAAACCTAAATTAATAACCTAAAGCTTGGATAAGGCTTGAAGCAAGGGTATTTAGGTTAACCTCCAAGAATTGCAAGATGTGAACATAGTTTTCACATAGTTTCCATTAATAGGAAAATAAATGTAATAGAAAAGCATCAAGGGCAGTGCAACCGAAAGACACATGCAGTTTATATGGACAGCCCACAGCAAGTGAGAAGAAAATAAGAAGAAAATAAAAAAAAAAACAGAAAACAAAACAAACAAAAGCAAACAAAGAATATTCTAAAAAGTAATAACCAGAAAACAAAACATAACATTCCAAGAATCATTATACAAATTATCATGAGGCTATGCAAATAAATTCTAATTTTTCAGGATTATCTCTTCCTTGGCAAAACAAAAGCTCAAAGTCACATTACAGGACTTGACCGCAGAATTATTTGGCACCGTTGAGGAATTGAAGAGGGAATGTGAAAAATCAGAAGTTCTAAGAGAAAATTCAGAGAAGTGGATTCTTGAACTATCTCAAGAAAACACAAGTCGAAACGGGAAATTGAATGTCTTCGCAAGATGAATGGGAACTTGGAGTCCGAATTGGATATGTTACATGAAGAAATTGAAGAATATAGAATCAGAGGAGAGAAGTTGAATTCAGAGCTTCATGAAAGAAACAATGACTTTGAACTATGGGAGGTTGAAGCTACAAAATTCTACTTTGATCTTCAGGCTTCCTCTGTCCGTGAAGTTCTGTTTGAAAATAAGGTGCATGAGCTTACTGGAGTGTGTGAGAATCTTGAGGATGAAAGTGCTTCAAAAAGTATCAAGATTCAACATATGAGAGAAAGGGTTAGCTTCTTGGAAAGTGAAATTGGAGGATTGAAAGCCTTAAGATTTCATCCTACCAAAAGATTGTCAAGGGAAAACCAAACAAAATACCGAACTTCATATCAAGCACAGAATGAGGATCATACCACCCAACAACAAGGAGCAACAGATGAGAAAAGAACCGCTGTCTCCAATCTGAGGCTTACCAAGAACAATATATTTTTTTTAAACAAAAAGGTTGAGCAACTTCATTTTTACTAAACTTCTATGAGGAATCTATCTTGAAAAAGCATATATATTAAGGATTTTTTTATTTTTAATGGGAATACAAAAATATTATTAACAATGCCTAACAAAAAGCACACCAAAGTAGGTAAATCGTATACAAAGGGCACCATCCCTAAGTAAAATGAAGAGAGAGAGAGAAAAAACTACCTCCCCTAATTAATACCTTAACACTAAGGAAATTTTAGGACAAAAATGGTTTCAGACTTGTTTCGGAAACAATGATTTACCAATGGTACTGAACTAAAAAAAGGTTTAGCATAGAAACACTCTTACATGTGGATGACTGATGACAGCAACTCACACATGGAATCCATGGAGAACCTAAAGTAAATCAACCCACAATTATTTCCCAATTAATCATACCCCTACTAAAGCAACAGGTTTAAGACTATAAACTAGAAAACCGGTGAAATATTGGACGAAAAGAGCATTTTATAAGCAGAATTGGGAACTAAATAGAGGAAAATTTTAAAATGCTCCTCCCTACATCACCAATCCGAAACTACACATACTCTCTCTTCCCCCTCTACAAACACTGATCTTAAATCTAAAAGTGCAAACACAACCCCAATTTGCCTTACAATAATCCAACCCACAAGACCAAAGAAACGGATTCAAAACCCTAAATAGCAACCCGAAAACTAATAGAAAAAAAAAATCCTTCAATAATCTGAAACTGGAAATGGAAAAATCCTAAATCTCGTATCTCATTCCCGAATTAGAAACGGAATACAACACCAAATCAAGGCATCATTCAACCAAAAAATCAACAAAAAATCTTACCGGTTTGTAGATATGTGAAGATAACAGGTGTGATTCTTGATTTCTTGTGAATATGGGATAAACAAGGATGAATCGAGACTGATGGAGGAAAAACCCTAGCGCCGACAGGAACGAGAACTGAGACGGAGAGAAGAAGACCTAAAATGAGGATAGGAAACTAATATTTATAAGTGGGGGGTAAAGTGGTAATTTCCTATTCGGGGCGGGGCGGGGTGGGTCAAATTATAACTACACCCGACCCCGCCCCGAACCCGATTCGGGTTTTTTAAAAAACCCCAAACCCGGCCCATCCCCGATTGGCATGTTCCTATACCCGTCCCAATAGGGGCGGGTCGGGGCGGGTGACCCGGGAAACCCGCGAATTTGCCATTCCTAGGTTCACATGAGGCAAGACCCTACCTCAATCATTAAGCCCACTTTTGAAGCATTTCTTCACTCTTTTACATTGCACTTTTATTTTTCTTCCTTTTAGCATTCAACAACAAGCACTCTTGCTTTTGCAATTTCCAATGATATTTTGTATTTTTTTTTCTCTTTTTACTTGTTCTTTTCTTTTCTTTTCTTTTCTTTCCTAATTGGTATAACAAGTAAAGTGTAAAAAATAAGCATATGTCAAATATTAGTGGCTAAATTTAATTAGGTCATAAGACCCCTTAAGATGTATTAAATTGATTTTATTCAATCAATTTTTATTATTTTCATGATGGGAATATTACAATATAAAATAAAAGTTTATCAACTTGATAGGGTAAGTAAAGTCAAGGCATTACTATTAATATTGGACTCAATTATATTTGTTTTAGAACTAAATCATATTAAAATTAAATTATATTGGACTTGATGTGAGTTCAGGATAGAGTCGTTAATAAGAGACACTGTCAATTATTTTTATTTGATGACCATGAGATTTTTATATTAGTTAAAGATCTCATTTTTATATCTATCTAATATATAAAAGTACAATTTATATTTTCCTAAACTAAAATAATTTTTTTTTCTATTTTAACAAATGATTTTTTTTTATTCCTCTAATTTCTAAATTTTCTCAATAAAACATGAAAAACATAGAAAGAGATTGATTTAAAAACATATGCTAGTATTAATTTAGAAAAATTAAATATAAAAATTATTTTCTAATTAAGAAAATCTAAAAATTCTTTGATTATTTTTCAAAATTAATTTTACTTTCTTATAGTTTTCTTTTTTTTCTTTTTTTTGTTGACGGAGATAATCTTTAATTTACAAAATCTTGTAATATTATAATAATTAAGATATTAAATAACCAGATAAAATTATAAAATAAAATAAAATAAATAATTGAATTTATAACATTTTCTAAAAGTAAAAAAGATAGATATTTTTTTGGTTTGAAGTTCTCGAAAGAAAAAAAAACTACAATAAAAAATTATAAAATTGGTATCATGAAAACATAATATGAATAAGTATTTGGAAAAAAAAAAATGTACGTGAAAGTAAAACAAGAGGTTTAAATATTAAGTTTTCTTTCTCTTCTAATTACATTTATAAATATTTGTTTAGTGATTCTATTGTTTTTATTATAGTGGTGGTATGTGACTTGCAACTTTAAAATTTTCAAGTATTTTTTCTGATGATTTTTTTTTAATTCTTATTTTTCTATTGTTATCATTATTCTACTTTGAGATTACCTTTAATTTGAAAAAATTAAAATAATTTTTTATATTGTTGTTATTATGTTTCTAATTTCCTTCAAATTAAATATTTTATTTTATGTTAATTTTTTTTTATAAAATAACAGTAAATAAAATAATTAGACTCCTTTTAAACATATATTATATACACAATAAGTAGTAATTGGAGGATTGAAACAACAATTATTAAAATTTCAACGCATCAACAAAAGTTCATGCAATCCTTAATATGTTTTTACATTTTATAATATTGTCTTTATCCTTTCCATGTGCATTGAATTATATTTTAGATGAATTACATTTTTTGAGTTACATTTTTTTAAGATGATTTTCACCTTTAATAAAAAAGTTTTTGATGACATCATTATTTTCTTATTAATATGGTACAAATGTTGACTTATACTCGTATCATTCTATCATAAATTTATTTTAAATATATGTAAATATAAATAAGATGATAAATTTTTTGGTTCCTCGTGTAAGTTAAAGATACCAATACCTCAATTCTCATTATAGGAAAGATTGAAAAAAAATAAATAAAAATTGAAAATGAGAATTGTCTAACACGTTGTTTCCACATCTCTATATTTTAATAAATTAAATTGAAAATGGGTACAAATGCCAGAAAATGAGTGCACATGCCATCAAATAAAACTTTGACCAATAGGTTTTAAAAAAAAAATAAAAAGTAAAAAATAATTTTAAAAAATATGTTTTCTTAAAATATGACATTTCAAAAAATATTTTTAAATCTACAATAGTATAGAATAAAACTCTCAACTATAGAACTCACACTTTCTAATATAATTTATCCACGTTTTAGAAAAATAAAGTCTCATGCTTTTCCTAAAAAATGATGTGCAAGGCAAATCTTCTCTAGTTAAAAATTTTAAAATTATCATAATACACTTGTTTAATATTAAACAATCAAACCTCGGTATTTCTATTTCAACTACTACTATTAATCACATAAGTCAATTGTCGCACAAGTTTTAATTTCATAAATGTCACATAATGAGCATATTATAAAATTATTTATAATAGTTTATTATCATAAATTGCACATATTCCATGACATGTTACATCATGTCGTTCCCTAAGAAAATGGTAGGATTAGTACAAATTCCTCTACATTTTTCCTACCAAAGCTTTACATAGTTCTTAATCACAACAGCATAATCATTCCGATGAATATCATCATATGATCACAGTTAATAGGGATCTAAATACATCTTGTAGAAAATATGATCATCATTTCCATGCCATCAACTCAAAGCTCATTTGAATTTCTATAATCAAACAACACCAACCAAGTTCTTTCGTCCTTGGGAAGTTTAAGAATTTTCATCAAGTTCATGCTTCTCTCAATGAGTTGAGACTGCCTTGTGTATCTTTGACAACTCATACTTATAAATATATAACCTCTATCTATAGAAATGATAAGTATCATTTCAGATGTACCTGCCTGATGCCTCACACTTCGCATATTTGAGTTCTAAATGCACATATTCTACCAATGTAAGATGATTCACAAAAGAATGGGAAATAGAACAATTAAGAAAAGTTTTAACTTTTAGCTCAAGGATTAGGATCTGATTAAACCATTTAGCCATAGAAACAAAGAAGAGAAAGAAGTCACTATTTTCATACCAATTCTGAGGAAGTTTTGTTGCTACTATGGATCCCTTTTTCTGGCGCCTTATCCACTCTGGAATTCTAGTACTTCTAGGAATAACAATACTAAGTCCTGGGCCGAAATAGCAAAGTTCAAGTATTTCTTTTGGATTGCTAATCCAAAATTCCAAATCCTGCAGACTATTTGAGTACAATGTAAGTCTCATGTCTGTATAAAAGAGTCGATGGCCCATAAATATCATACCTGAATTGATGACTTGAAGCATTTGAACAGAGTAGACGTTATGGACCTAACGAACCAAATATACTTAATGGAAGCTCTGCAATTGGGAGAATCGTCTTGCAGTGACACAAGTCAAGGATTCTCAGCTTATGAAGTTGATTAATCCCAGACGGTATGTTACTAAATGGGTTCCCCCTCAGCCATTATATTTGTAGTGATGTCAGGTTTTTACAATGACTCTAAGACTAGAAAATTCAAGCTTATTCAAATGTTCATTTGATGATGGCAGCTCCTTTACAAAATCAGTGAGTGGTTTTGTTGATGGATCCCACACTTGATGGTATCCAACAGGAACATAAGTGCCTTAGCAACTGTCAGACTAATGGTGCCATTTGGATCAATAGCTTCCCACAATTCAAGCATCTGATCACCATCTTCACCAATCTCTCTCTTGCTAGCTTATCCCACAGGATGAACATTTAGATATCTGATCAAGCATAATGTCTCTTCAGATATCTGCTAGCTTGTTTGAATGTTTTTTCATCAATAACTTCTTTCAGATTTCAACTCTTCAGTCTGTCTCATTGCAACCTCTAGTTTGGTGTTGATGTCTTAAGTTTTCCTGATTTCCATTTCAACCATTGCCTTCTCAATAGCTTTAATTCTGGTTTGCAGACCTGTAAGTTCGAATATCCATCTGGCTTCATGACAATTTGATCTTCACTCAAATCTCGACCCCTTTCAGCACACAGGTGACTCACTGATTTAACTGACAACACTATTGTTGGGCTTTGCCGTGCTTGAGTGAGCAGAATCCCCTATTTCAAAGGAAACATAGAGCAGGGACTAGAAATTTAGGAACAGTGAATAGTATAGGGAAAGCCGTGGTAGAAGCCATGCATGAGAAGCCATTCCATGAGGCTAAGGGAGAAAACCCGGTGCATCAGGCAGGAAATCTGTTCCTCGGTCAGAACTGCATTAAGATGGACAGCCCATGGGGAAGTGGATAGATTCAACAGAAAGAGTGGCTTGGTGGATAAAGTGGTGAGAGGCCTATCTTGGAGGCCATTCTCATTTTTCCTGTATGTGTATAGCTTCATCTTGATGCTCTCTGGTGGACCCAATGGGTTGCTACTAGAGGTGTCCAATGGGCCATGCTAGGCCGGCACGACCTGATATTGACTAGGCCATTACGGGCCAACATGCCGGGCCAGCATGACCCACAGAAAAATCTTGTCGGGCTGGGCCGACCCATGCAAGCCAAATAGGTGGCCCGGCACAGCCCATAAGCCCGCAGGCTAATCGTGTCGTGCCTGCGGGCTACCCATAAGCCACTCACTTTGTTAAAAAAATTAATTTAATTTTTTAAGTCATTTTTTCTTAAGTTTTTTTTCATTATTAAATAAAATTTCTTTTTGTTACTTTAAACACCTCTAATAATTATATTTTTTATTTTTTATACACCTCTAATAATTATACTTACATTTATATTTATCGAATTTGTAATTGTAAAATTTATAGAATTTTTAGTTTTTAGTTTTTTAAAATAGTAAAAAAATTATATTTAAATTTTTTTATATTTTTTTTATCAAAATAACAATAAATTTTAAATAATGGAATATAAAAGGAAATGAAATATAAAAAAATAATTCTTTTATTCAATATTTCAATAAATTACATGAAAAAATAAGGAGGCAGAAAAAAAAGTGAGAATTGCATCACTACAGTTTAAGTACATCTCAACTAGGTTGACACCCAACCAACTATCAATCATATGCATTACTCAACCTTTAAAAATTAGCTACATTTAATAGATTTAAAAGAAACAAACAACATATAATTCTTCAATTATCATATTCACTTTTGTCTTCTTATTCAATCTTCATTCTTCTTTTTTCATCTTCAATCATCATCAATCTCTTGAACATCATTGTCTGCATTGAGATGCAATTTCTCGAAGGTTTCTTTAAGTTCATCCTCTAAAGTTTGAAGTCTCATGCGTCCATCTTCCCAATCCTTCAAACATGTTAAAGTTTCTAGCATCTTTGCTGTAAGAGTTGTCCTTCTGTCTCATATTATATTTGCAGTTATAGAAAAAGAAGATTCTGATGCTACAACAAACACCGATGGGGTTAGTACATCACGTGCCATTTTAGATAGTACAAGAAAATTGGATTCATGAGATTTTCACCACTTCATAATATCAAAATTTTGTACTTCATTAGGGGATAGGTATGAACAATAATCAATATCTAAATATTTTGAAAGATCAAACCTACTTGAAAGATCAACTTATTGTTTTCCCTTAGCTAATTGTATAAAGAATTGATCATTTTCAAATGTAGATAAAGTTATCTTACTTGAAGAGACATTACCATATTTATTCTCATAATATTTATATAAGTTGTTTAATTGTTCATATATCTTACCCTCTGGTTTAGATGGTTGGTTCATACAAATAGTTATGAAATTTAAAATATTTTCTACACCTTCAACCTTAACCCTTGGATCCATACAAGCAACTAAATAATAAAGTGATGGAATAGTATTCTAACATTTCAAAAAAAAAAAAAAAAAAAATTCCACTTGTACACATATTTCACTAAAAATGGGATGTTCCCTATATTGTTGAAACATATAACTCATGTTGCAAATACATCTAAGTGCTATACAAGATGTAGGAGTATATACAACAAAACACATGTTAGTAGTATCATAAAAAACCTTTAGGAAATTTAAAAAAGCAAAACCTGTCTCTCATCATCAAAAGTTATTATAATTTCACTTGTCTTATTATTGACATAATCTGATAGTATGTTATGATACCCTACACAAGATTGTAACATTAGGTAGGTAGAATTCCAACGATGACCGATATCATGATGAAATTTTCTCTTTTTCAAACCTATTGATTGACATAAAGTATAAAATTCTTGTAATTTGTTAGATGAATCAAGAAATAGTATGGTAGACCGGATAGCCTGTAATGAAGGTGATATTGATTTTAAACCATCTTGTACTATTAAATTAATTATATGACAAATACATCTCACATGAAATATTTCACTTAGTGAACCTTCTCTAATTGTTCTTACAAATAAATTTATGACACTTTTATTGTTTGAAGCATTATCAAAGGTAATACGAAAAATTTTGTTTTGTATCTCATATTCTCTAAAAACACTTATCAAAGAATCATATATGGAAGGCCCATCATGAGGATGTAATATTTTACTAAAACCTAATATTTTCTTTTGTAATTTCATATTGGAATCTGTATAATGTGATGTCACACATGTAAAAGGTTCATTACTTTGATTAGTCCATATATATGAGGTCACAGATACAATACCACTATGATTTTAAATTCTTCAATTATTAATTATTTTTCATTTAGATAACATTTAATTACATCATTACAAGAAGTAGTCTTAGGAATTCTATGATAGGTTGGTTGGGCATACTTATGCATGAAATGTACAAATCTAGGATCTTCTCCAAATGTCAATGGAAGCCTCATACTAGCTACCATTCTAGCTAACCATTCTCTTAGGAATTGTTGATTGTATATAAAGGGGGTCATTGAAGATGTATTAGATCCTATTTCGTTTTGACTTAATTGGAATTGTCTAAGGTCTAATGCATCATTTTTTTGGTACATTGTTCAGCATGTCTTTTAAGGTGACCTGTGCCACCCTACTAGCTTTGCAACTATATGTTTTTTTTTTTACAATGTTTACATTCTGCTAGATTTTCTACCTTTCATCTTGTATTTTGTCTATTTATTATAGTGAAGTGATTCCATACTATAAATGTGTGTCTACTAGCCCTAGGTCTTTTGCCTGTGGGATTGGGTTGGGGAAGGTTAGAGGGAAGGACACTAAAGGAGGTGAGAGTCTCGTCATCTTCAAAAGGATTAAATTCATTTCCATGCATCAATACCAGAGTCAAAGTTTTTAACATCTAAGTGATGATGATCCATTTTTAATTTTAGAGGAAAAAAATAAGGTAAAAGGAAGACAATAATTAAATTAAATATATAGAATTAAAATAAAGAAATGAAATAACTAAATATAAATATCTCAACCTTGTGAATGATGACCTCTTGTAGAGTTGGTAGGTTTCTTTAGTACTTGTAGAGTTAGAAGATATCTTTACCACTTGAAGAGAATTTCAATTTAGAGAATTGTGAAAAAGAGAAATTAAAGAGAATTGTAAACAATATAAAGAGAGATAATAGAGAATTGTGTGAGAAATAATTAAAATGAAGGGTATTTATAGAGAAGTATTGGTGAGTCATTTACTTGTTTACCCCTAAAACTAACCATTATATAGTTATTGAGAGGGGTATTAGAGATATTTGACATAAAAATATTATAGTGAGTAATTTACTTATTTATCTCTTAAACTAGCCATTATATAGTTGTTGGGAGGGGTAATATAGACACTTGACATGAAAAATAAAAATAAAAAATAGCTATTGATTTACTTTTTTACCCTTCAAACTAGTTGTTATATAGTTGTTGAGAGGGGGTATTATAAACATTTGACATGTGATAAAAAGTAAAAGTAAAAACTGAAATTTAAAAGGGCCAAGTGGGTTGACACAGTGGGTTGTTTCTTTAGGCTCAACATGGCCCGCTCCTTTGGGTCCTGTCGGCCCAGCCTGCTACAGTGTTGGGCCATGCTGACCCAACCCAATCTTTTGGCGTGCCGGGCCAGGGGCCAAAATGGGCGGCCCGACCTAATGGACACCTCTAGTTGCTACCATAAAGAAAATTCTTAGAAAGTTAATATTAACTGCAAATCATTTCAAAGTAATGGACAGATTCATCTTGATGATCTCCACTATGTTCAGTAATAGTGGTTTGTCACCAATAATCATTGCAAGAGCACACCTTCGCTTTAAAATGGTGAAAACGGTTTGAATCTCTCACAACAATCTCCATGTCAACAAGTTTTGATGCCAGCTTCATAAAGTTATGACAATCTACACAAATTCGGATATTCTTCATAATCTTTATAGTGTTCCCATTGCAACACATACTACCTACATTCATCAAAGCAAAAACCAAAGCCAGCTTCTCACTGTGGTAATACAGTTGCTCCTCTTTATGTTCATCTTCTATGTCATGCAAGGCCAAACTTATTTGAGGCATGTAACCCAAATCCTTCAATCGCCTAACTAGCTCTTCAAGCCTGGCACATATGGCCTCTTTTTCTGGATGTTGTTGGCCTCCAGAGGCAAACTCATGTACCTGATTTCCAACCTCAATCCAACTCAAACCTGGTTCCTTTCTCACTGTCTTCCCTTCCATCTCCCTTCTTATTAATCTTGCTTCATTAAAACAACCATCTGTACAAAATATGTTTGACATCAATACGTAGCCTAATGAATTATTGGGATCCAACTCCTTTAGTTTCACTGCAGCTAACTTGGCCAACTTGGTTTCACCATGTTTCCTACAACTTCCAAGCAAAGCACTCCAGACCACTGAATCAGGCTCCATTGGCATTTTGTCTATAAGCTCCTTTGCCTCAGAAATTTGACCAGCTCGACCAAGAATATCAACCATGCAGGTGTAATGATCAAGTTGAGGAACAATACCATGATTGTTAGTCATTGTCTCAAATATTTTAGCTCCGTCTTCCACCATTCCAGCATGACTACAAGCTGAGAGGAGAGCAACAAAGGTGGCGCCATGAGGTTGAGCATCCATTTGTGAAAAGAGTTGCAATGCCTCCTTACCTTGCCCATGCATAGCATATGCCTTCAACATTGAATTCCAAGAAACTATATCACGGGATCCCATTTTGTCAAAAGCTTGCTTTGACAATGCAACGGAGCCACACCTAGCACAGGCATGAATCAAGGCATTTGCAAGCACAGTGTCATCCTCAAATCCAACTTTTAGAACATGTGACTGGACAGTCAATGCATGCCACTCAGTTGCAAGACCAGCACAAGCTTTTAAGACAATGGAGAACATATGACGGTCTAGAGCCAAACACTCTCGAAGAAACTGCCGAAAGAGGAGGAGTGCTTCTTTTGGGTCCCGTTCTGCAAATGCTGCTATAATCCCAGTCCAAGAAACAACATCTTGACGGCCATCCAATTCCAAGAAGATCCTATAACAATCACTGACCTCTCCTCCTAGACTAGAATAAGCCTTGACCAAGGCAGTGGCCACTTCAATTTTTGAGATAAACCCAGTTTTTATAATAAGACACTGCAATTGAAAACAACATTCAAGACCATCACCCATTCCACACAAGCAAGGAAAAATGCTGACCAGTGTGGCACGATCAAACCGAATTCCACCAATGTGCATCTGTGAGAAGAGCTCAAGTGCTCGATTTCCACATCCACAGACCTGAAACCCTGCAATCATAGAATTCCAAGAAACCAAATTGCGAAACCCCATCGCCTCATACACATTCCAAGCCTCATCCGCGCCACCACAACTCTTGCAATACATCATAATAAGAGCATTCCCGACATAAACACAAGAATCAAAAGAAGTCTTCAACGCAAGCGCGTGTACCTGCCGTCCACAATTGTCGTCCCCACCACAAGCGCTAATCACGCTGGCAAACGCAAACTCCGTTGGCCGGTGCCAAATCAACATGCCCTTAAAGACCCTAAAACACTCATCAGACCGACCATGCTGGGCATACCCAGAAACGAGAGCAGTCCAGGAAACAATATTCCTCTCCCGCATTTCATCAAACATTTGGTGGGCATAATCCAATGACCCACATTTTGCATACATGTTGACAACATGATTGGTCAAAAAGAGGTTGAAATCAGAGTTGGGGTTGTGTAAAAGCATGTGGCAGTGGAGAGCTTGGCCTAGGGAGAGAGAACTGCGGCAGGCGCACTCCTGGAAGAGAGCGGCGTAGGTGTGGTGGGAATGCACGAGTGGAGGTGGTGGGGTGATGGAGTAGAAGAGTTTGAGAGCTTCTTGGAGGTGGCCGCGAGAGCAGAGAAGGCGAATGTGGTGGAGAAGATTGATGGCTTCAGAATTCAGGGAGACGCCGGTCGTGCTGAAGCCTCGGAAGAAACCAGAAAAAACATCCCCGAATAACCCCAACATCACCTTATGAATATAGAAGGTCCATTCATAGTCTGATCCCAAAATCCAGTGGTGGGGACTGGATCCTGTGCGGTTCGGCTCACGACTTTTACTCTTCTTTTAGGGTTTCGATTCATCTCCCAGAGATATCATGTCCGCAAAATCTAGTTGCTCTGTTTACATTGGTAAGTTTCGATAAATTTGATTCAGGGTGGAATTTGAGTTGATGGATGTTTGGTGGGGAAGTTTTATAGGAAACTCGATTTTCCGAGAATGTTATTTTCTAGGAATTGTTTCCGTTGGAACAAGAGGGGATTCTTGGAGAGAAGTTGGTTGATTGGATTATTTTGCTGTTTTATGGTGGAGAGAATTATGGTTTTTTTTAATCAATTACTCATGATAGTAGTTTTTGGTGTCTCTTCCCCTATTTGTTACCCATTCTTTACTTTCCGAAAACAAAAGTGGCCCTGAAGAAAGTTGAATTGATTTGGTTGTTTCGCTATTTTTGTGGTGGAGATTGATTGTGTTTTATAGTTCTTAATTTCAGAATTCGTGATTTTATCTGCAGTTCGGAGAACATTTTGATTTAAGGTGTAATCAGTAACATTAAGTGGGGGAGCTCTCCCTTCCTCATTTTTTCTTTCTTCCTTCTTCCTTTATTTCTCCTCCTCTTCCTAAGCTTTCTTTTGTCTCATCTCACTTTGTAGCATCTCCTACTTTTTTTTTTTTTTTTTTTTTTGTGGGGTGAGCTCTCCCTTCCCATTTTTTCCTTCATTTTCTTCCTTCTTCCTCTTGTTCTCCTCTTCCTAAGCTTTCTCTATGGCATACTTGGGCAAGTACTTCAAAACAAATTTTTCACTAAGGTCAAGTGCTTGGGCTAATCTTGACAGTCAACACAATATCAGTTGGGCAGGTTGCAACTTTGAGCAACTCGTCATCATGGCAATTCAAATAATTCAAATTTCGAACACCAACCACCTAATCAATGAACTCAATGTTTAGCAAGTATGAAGAAACCCATTTCACTATTTATCCATGGGTTTAAAGATCATTGACATGAACTAAGAAACTTTGAGTAAATGCTAAAAGAAGAATCTCGATAAAATCTAGAACAGAGCGATATCCAGGATAAGCTTCACATGAAATCAAAGGATATGAAAGAAGAATAAAACAGTATCAAAACCACAAAATAGTCTAAGATCATCAAAACATGCATGTGGCCTTAGTCATCCACACCCAAATAGGTCAACAACATTCAGAGATCAACATGAAATATAGAAGAACAATAAGAATCCGAATAAGTAAAAAAATCCATAACATTCATACTTGGAAAAGCTCATTTCCAACTTGATCATCCGAGCTTCTAGCTCTCTTCTTTTGTTTTGCTCTCTAAATCTTCTCCTCCAGAATCCGCCGACCCACAAGCCCCCTCATCTTGCTCTATTTCTTCATTCTCCTATAAGCTTCTACCAGCTCCACTACTCACCCTTCAACGAAGATGTCACCACCCTCAACCACCACCATCGAAGTTGGTAGTCCTTGCCACACCTCCCAGCATGCAACTCACCTGGAAGCCGTCCCCCACTCCTCCAAATAAAAAATCCCAGCTATTCCCGGGTGGTCAACGAATATCCCTTGGTCCAAGAGGGGTCTACAATATACAATGAGAAGTATATAAGTTATGTAGCTAGACATTTATGTTAGATAAAAAAATCCAATAATTTTATTACTAAAGTTTTAAATTGTTTAAATAACTAAGTTTATAAATTTTTATTTAAAATTTATCCCTAACATGATAACATGATAATGCAAGCAACCATCCCTAAACAAAATTATTTAATAAACATATAAAATATTAAAATAAAATTCAATTTTATAAAAAAAATTAAATAGAATATACTTTAAATAATTATGTAGTTATTTGTAAATTATTACCTACTTAATCAAATTTAAAAATCTAAACATTTAATGAATCTTAAAATCAAATAAAAGATATCCCACTACTAAAAATATTTATTAAAATATCAACTCCAAAATTACAAACAAATAGAATTTATTTTATAATATGTATAAGGGTTTAAATAAAATTAATTTTATAAACATGAAATAAGATTAAAACTAAAATAAATAAATATTTTATGAAACATATTTAGTATCTATTTAGTATTTATACTTCTCGCAACCCATCACTTATATTGAGAATTGTAATTCAAAATTCTCATCTTATGTTTTAAAAGAAAATATTTTATACACTTTTTTAGAGTGTGTTTAATAGTGATTCTAAAAAGTATTTTTATCATTTCTAATATTTGAAAATTCTTATTTTTCAAGTATTAAAAATATTAAAAACACTTCCTAAAATCACTGTCAAACACATTCTTAATTATCTTAACAAATGTACCATATGAGAGCAAAACAAGTACTAAAATTCATGCTTCACCTAATTTGACTCTTTAATAGAATTAAGTAATCTAAGAAACATATCATAAATATAAAAAGAATTTAAATGAAAATTTGCCCTACAAAATCAATAACCAAAGAAAAATGAGCTATGGATTATCTTGGAATCCATTAAAATGACATTACGATATTTAATAAAAATCTACCAAAGAATGAACAATTTTCTTATGTAGTATAGTAATACATTAAATAACCATTGTAACAACTCTATCATATCGAGCTAAAGGAACACATCCCAAAAACAATTAGTATGATCCATTTCGTTCTAACGTTAGAAGAGATAACATATACTTAAAGGGCGAACATATTTAGTATATGAGAATAAGAGTGCGTTTGAGAGTATTTTTACTTAAAGTGTTTTGAGTAGAAGTGTTATCTTGAGTAGTGTTTTTAAGAGAATAAACTATTACGTATTTATCCAAAAAATAATACAATTGATTTTTTTAATATTATAAGTTTTTCAAAATTTTAAAAGTGTTTCTTAAATTTTACCAAATATCTAATATTTTTTTTAAAAGATATTTTATAGGTTAAATGTGTTTTCTAAAATCATTGTCTCTAATAATGAAAATAGGAATATAAATAAAGATAAATCACAATAGGATGTGGGAAAGAAAAAGGCACATCTTGTCAAGAGTGAGTTTCTGTTGCCATTGTCATGAATTTGTCAATTTTATTTTCATTTGTAACAAGTAGAGCAAAGGAAGAAACCACATTTGTCCAAGGCAAATTAAAAGCATAAACAGCAACAACCACCCAACATCTATCAAACTTCAAAAACTCGTTACTAACACCACTAATACCCAAACCCAAAACACTTCTAGAGTTATAATGATATGTTTCCAAAATGTTAGAAATTAAAGTATTGTGGTAAAACAACTTGAAATCAATTTAAGGAAAAGAAACAAAGGAAGTACACAACTCACCAGAGAGTTGATATGAGAAGATTTGTGTGGCCGGTTCCTCCTCAGCAGTCAGCAGTCAACAGTGGGGTCCCCCTCGTCAGCAGAATAGTATTCAGAGTTCTCTGATTTTGAGCCATCTGTATTAGAGCACCCGCTTCCACTAGGCCCCTCCCCGTGGATTTCTTGAAGGGCTACAGATGACTCATTAGGAGGACGAGGAGGAGAAAAGATAGAAGACTCTCTGATTCTAATTTCTCATTTTTTTTTATTATCTTGGGTTATAACTTTTTAATTATACTAATGAGTTTATCATTTCTATTTAATTATTAAATTATTTTAGAATATTGAAATTTTGGTTTACGGGTTATCTCCAATGTTAAATCAATAATCAACAAACATATTTTAAGACTTTGAGATATTTAGTTTTTAATATTTTATTTTATAATATGATTTGTTATACATATTTAATAATAAAATACAAATTATTTAAATGAAACTAAATTTTATCAAAAAAAAAAAAAAATTGTAACTGCTTCATTAAATTTAAAAATCTAAATATTTAATAAATCTCAAAAATCAAATTGAAGATATTCATTCAGTAAAAGTATTTACTAAAATGTCAACTAAAAAATACAAAAAGAATCATTTTTCAAAATTTATTTTATAATATATATTAGGATTAAAAAAAACTAAGTTGACAAACATTAAATAAAATTAAAAATAAAATAAATATTTCATAACATCTATTTAATACTGTGAGAGCAAAATAAGTACTTAAATTCATACTTTACCCGGTTTGACTTATAACGTAATTAAACAATATAAGAATCATATTATAAATATAAAAAAAAAGTCAAATAAAATTTTAGCCTACAAAATCAATTGCCATAATTTTCTATGATGATATATACACATTCCAATTTTGCCTTCTAAATTGCATACTTATAATTTTAAAAAATATGAATATACGAGATGATTTAAATGACTTGACCATATCTAATACTACATTTAAGCTCCATATTCTCCTAGCCATGTAACAATATTGAAACTTGTCTAGATATTTTTTTTTCACTAGTTCTAGTGAATAAAAAGCAGAGAAGACGTAACTTGATTTTGTAAAAAAATTTTAAATTCAATTTATATATTATTAATTAAATAATTTTAATTGAATTCTTGTTGAAAATAAAAATAATTTTGTAATTACAAATAACTTAAAAATATAAAATTTTAGTAAAACATAAATAATAATATTATAATAAAATCATAAATTATATTTGTAATAGAAAATATACTATTTTATTATATGTTATAAAAAAAAGGATATTTTATTATATGTTATAAAAAAAGGATATTTTATTATATTTATAAATTTAAGTATTAAATTATTTTTAAAAATTAATAAACTTGTTAGCAAATAAAATACATTAAGTCTTATTTAGTTTGAAGTCAATTTGTCTAGTGAAAAAAAAGGAAAAATAATAATTCTATGTATATGAGAAATTATATAATGTGTATTTGTTATTTTTAAAAACCGATAAAAACTTTTACTTGTTTTCTAAAAATTGTTTCTATTTCACTTTACTTTTAAAAACTAGAAATACAGAACAATAACAAAAAAAAATTTGAACGGTATTATGAATTTTTAAAAATTGTTCTCTATTTTTAAAAACTCCGTCCAACATACTCTAAATATTGCATTTTTCTTCTAAATTAAATAATTCATTCTGAAAATAAGGAATAAGTCCTAAGATATTTTTAAAATGCAAGATACTTTAAAAAGAAAAAAAAATGGAGTTTCAGGTTTAGGTAGATCGAAGTGTGCTGGTGTCAAAATTCCCTTAAATTTTTGGATAATAAAGAACAAATAGTTATAATTAAGAAAAAAACACTCAGCCCATTTAAATGACTTGACCATATAAAATACCATATTGCTAGAAGTAGTCTACATATTTGTTTTTCACTAATTGTATTAAATATTTGAACCTCCAGGAAATAAAAAAGAGAGAATACGTACCTTTCGTCCGATGGAACCTGTAGGGAGAAGCTTGGAAATCACAGGAGATGTCTTGATCTTTTCTGATGTGGATCCTCATGGCTTCAGGCCCATGGCTCTGATTCTGTTGGTGATTATTTTTGGAGTATATAAGATGTATCCCACAAATTTCCAATTCATAGACCTTAATACGTTGTATACGCTTAGCGTATCGATGCTCACTTGGAATGGCAAACTTAGGGAGATAGGTCACGCACAATGGATCCGATGTGCTAACATTGTCGTAGCATCTACCCTCAGATGATAAACCACTACAGCATGTTTCAAGATGGAAACAACTCATTATTTTAATTACCCGTTCAGATTGATCATCATGGGATATCCTCAATTCAAATTGTAGAAAACGACCAACTCTATGCGACCAATAATCATCAAGTGCAACATGATGGAAGAAAACAGCAAATCCCAAGAAATTGTTATCTTCATACCGATTCTTTGGGAGTTCTATTATTGCTTGGCGTCCCATACTCTGATGACTTATCCACTCTGGTATTCCACCACTTCCTGGAATAACAACTTTAGGTGCATGGAAGTACCATAAGGAGTCTGAGACTATTTCGTATTCACGACTCTGCATAAAAGTAGCATGTAAATCTTATGCCTCGATTTAAAAATAAAAAATAAAAATTAAAGGCCATATATAGAATTCATACCTGACTACGTGATTTGAAGAGGTTGAGGAGAGAAGACCAGAGTGGGCTCGAAGGAGTTGATAAAGTTCCCAGATGTGGACAACCTTGTGCTTCTAAGATTTCTAGCCTTGATGGAAGCTCTGGAATTTCTTCAAGCATCTGGCAGTGATTCATCCTAAGCGTTCTCAGGTTAGAGAGTTGGATTATGTTAGTAGGTATGCAAGGAATAGGGGTTTCGCTCACATCTAAAAATCTCAGCGAGGATAGGCACCATAAATCACTAGGAATTGCTCCTTTCATCAGATTGCAACCGGCCAGATCCAGTTCTTTTAAGCAACATTGCAAGCTTCTCAAATTGTCGGGCAAATTGTGGAGCTTCGAACAGTTACGAACACAAAGACTACTAAGACGTGTCAAATTACCAATGCTATTTGGAAGAGTCACAAGCTTCTCACAATTCTTCAATTCCAAGCTTGTAAGATGTGTCAAATTACCAATGCTATTTGGAAGAGTCACAAGCTTCTCACAATTCTTCAATTCCAAGCTTGTAAGATGTGTCAAATTACCAATGCTATTTGGAAGAGTCACAAGCTTCTCACAATTCTTCAATTCCAAGCGTGTAAGATGTGTCAAATTACCAATGCTATCTGGAAGAGTCACAAGCTTCTCACAATTGTTCAATTCCAAGTGTTCAAGACCTTTTAGATGTTCAATTGATGGTGGCAGCTCTATTATAGGCGTTTTACTTAAACTCAGTTTTCTTAAATGTTCCATATCCTCCTTGATTTCTAGAAAAGCCACCAGATTTGAACAGCCATTGAGATTGAGGACTTCAAGTGATTTCAACCCACAAATGCTATTAGGAAGACTCCTCAAATTTTTGCAATTTTCTAGATCTAACTCACTAAGTTTGGTGAGATGACCTATTGAGCATGGTAATTCTTTAATAGCAGTCTTGTTTAGAAAAAGATCCGTGAGACTTCCCATATTTTGGATCTCAGGAAACTCCTCAAAATTTGAGCAACCAATTAGATCAAGAACTTCGAGAGCCTCCAAGCACCCAAACGCGTTTGGAAGTTTCTTGATGGCGGTCCCACTTAAATCAAGATACTCTAAACATTTCATAACATGGATCTCTTTCTCCAAGTTTAAGCAATCATCAAGGCAAGGATTTTGAGGAGATTCCAAATATCCAAAGCTGTTTGGAAGTTCTTCAATATCAGCCTTCTTTGCATGGATGAACCTTAGATGTCTCAAATTCCCAAAATTATCCTGAAATTTGTCAAATTTTCTGCAATTACCAAGTGAAAGATCTGTAAGAGCTGGCAAGTACTCAATACTGCTTGGTATTTCCTGAATTCCACTCCCATCTAAATAAAGACTCTTCACACGTCCCATATTTCTACGGATCTCAGGAAATTTCTTCAACCTTTTACAATCCATGAGGTAAAGCTCCTCAAGATTCGGCATGCTTGATAATTCTGGCATTTTGGTGAGCAATTCTGAGCCACTTAAGTCAATGATCTTTAACTTTCCAAGAACCTATAACAAAAGGAAGTTTTGATTAATAAATAAATTTTCTTGAATTTTAAAATCAATAGAAAGCAAATATATATAACTAAATTACAATGGTACCTTACGCCCTTTCCAAAGTTGTTTTATGGTGCTATTTCTCATGCGGAGCTCAACAAGATTCTCTCCATTAAAATTTGATGGCAAGGTTTGCAAAGGGTATCCATTCCAATAAAGATATCTTAACTCTTGAGAAGGAAACTCGAAGTCTTTGGGAAGGAACACTTTATATGTCTTCGTCATAGAACCATGATAACCCCCCCCATGGAGTTCGAGAAATCTTAGTTTCTTCATACTTTCAAAAACCTGTTTATTCACCTGCATTTCTTTTGATTGAGACAAGTCATATGATATGGCTTCAACTTGTTCCATTCCCTGAAAAATAAAATCAAAGAATAAGAAAAGCAAAAAATATGTAAATCCTAGCTAAAGTCAAACAGACATGATTTTTTGGACAAAAAAAGCATGATATTATTGAAGTTTATATCTTCAACTAAAGCTTAACTAAATTCTTGCATTTAATTAAATCTTACCTCTTGTGCAGATAATGCTTTATGAATATCATCTGGATTCCACAATCTGCTCCATTTGCTTGGGTCTTTAGGATGTTTTTCACGAACAATTGCCCAACCCATTTGTTGTATCAAGTCATGCATTTGTACCATGTTGTAGGAAATAGTTATTAGGCATCTATCACGAAGAACTCCTATGTCATATTCTGCACAATCATCTAATATTCTCAATATAAGATCTTTAGGCTTTCCCTTGAAAAAGCATGCGATATCAAGGAAAACCTCCCTTAGAGAATCATCAAGCCCATCAAGGCTTATTTTAAGCACATCATTAATTTTCCTGTTAGGATTATTTTTCAATTTCTCTATTGCACTTTTCCATTCATCTTTTGTCTTGTTATAAAGAGAAGAGCCCAAAACATCAAGGGCTAAAGGAAGGCCTTGCGCATATTTTATCATATAGTTTGACATCTCTACATAATCTTCACGTATGTTTTGTACTTTGAAGGCATGCCAACTAAAGAGTTCAATAGCTTCTTTATCCTGTAACACCTTAGCCTCATATGCATCCACCCCATACTCATCTAGCAAATGCTTGTCTCTGGTCGTTATGATGATTCTACTTCCTAGACCAAACCATTCATAGCTTCTAACCAATCTTTGTACTTCGTCCAAATCATCGACATCATCAAAAACAACAAGAACCTTTTTTGAGCCAAGTCTGCCCTTGATCATATTCATTCCATCATTAATACTTTCTAATTTTAAATGTCCACCCTCCATAATGCCATGAAGAAGTTCTTGCAGTAATTGAAGTTGATCATTGTAACATTTGGATCTATTTTTGACACCTTCAAGAAAGCTAGCACCATTGAATTGACATAGGATGTCATTATAAACCATCTTGGCAATAGTAGTTTTGCCAATTCTACCAATTCCATAGATCCCAACCATGCGAACATCATCCAACTGCATTTTTAACAATGATTTTAGTTCTTCCAAGTGAACATCCATTCCAACCATGTGCTCCTTAATAGGCAAAAACTTAGGATTCAATCTTTTGAGGATGTGGTTAATAATTTCCTCAATAGGCTTTGACTCATACCTACCAATTATAAAACACAATGAAACATGATGTGAGCTATAATACGTTGCAACAAATAATAAATATGAAGTAAATTTCATATTTTTAATTTTATCTATGCAACTAAATTAAAGGTATATAATAGAACTTAATGCAAATGGATCAAAGCATATTTACTAAATTTGCAAATATAAGTAGCATTTCATTAATGTCATATCCATTGAGTATGCATGGGAAAGGATAAAAGTGAAAAATAAAAATAAAAAAGTGAAATAATAAATGATTTGTGTTAGCTTTGCTGCACAATTGTTTGGAAGGTTCTTACTAAAGTCAACCTCTCTCAAACACAACTACCTTTTTATGATAATAATTCCAATCTTATTACACAGGTGGAGACAACTACTGTTTTGCCAAGTCTAAGATACCAATTCCCATTCAAGCTTCCCAATCTAGTAGAGTATTTGATAATTGTAACACTTGTCACTATTATATGTGACCATGTGACTATTTAATCGTTTATTTCATAAACTAACAAGTTGCTCATGATTCGCCTTCATGTCTATTGGTCTCCACATTTTATCCACTTTCCACTTGTTATATAAACGAAATTGGTCATATCCCAATTTTTTCCTAAAGGAATAGAGTACAATTTTGAGGAAAATTTCTATAGTCCAATCGTCGACAAAAATTGAGAATGGTACTCAAACAGAAAAAAATATTGCAAAAGAATACTTTAAAAGGTAAAAATGCATGTTAAGATAAGGTGTTTCCATTGGATAAATACAAGACAGATGTGAGAATAGATTTATTAAAAACTTCATTCATCACTACAAACATTGAAATAAAATTATAAATAGAAAGAAAAAAAGAAAAAGAAAAAGGGAGCAGCAGATTTTAATATAGGATGCCTAACTTTGGTTAGCTAGAAAACCAATATGTTAATCCATTTATACACAGAAAGCAACAAGTGTTGAGCTTAGTATTAGCTAATTGTCACTGCATTTTAGAATATTAGAAAATGCATCAATAAAGAATGCGAGTTTCATCATAGCACAAAATCAAATAACTTGATATTCGAAGAACCAATTGAACTAAACAAATTTGGCAATAGACAACTTTTCAAAGAAATTGTCTATAAAATTAAGGAAATGACAGTCGGCCTGAGTATAGCACAAGAGATCTGAACTAGCTAGACGGTCGAGGGAAATGTACGAGAATTTTTATATATAGTTAATATAAGATCCATGAGGCTCCTAAAAGAGCATGAATATCAACAGGATCCTATATTTTTTATGTCATACTAATTTCTATATTCAGTGTTCCTAAAATTTTCTTTTTAACTCCTTTTTCCAAAACTTAAAATCAATAATTACAAAGAGCTAATTTAAGAATTCAAAATTCATATATATAATTAATTATAACTAAAATAAAAAGTTCAAAGGAAGTTGAAACTAGTCATGATCCTTGATCACATGCCAACCACTTAGAGAGCCTGCTTCAGTCATGGCAGCCCTCATAAATCATAAAACAGTAAAATTGAAACTGAAATTTTACCACATATAGCCACTATTTTTGACTCATAAATCTTCCAATTCTTAATGGAATTAACTTCCATATACGTCCACAGATTCCTAGTTTAGGAATGAAAATAAAAACAGTAAAATCATAAAATTTTGATTAAAAATTAATTTACCAAACTAAAATAAGAAACCATAAAAAAATTTTAATTAGAACCCCAAACCATAGTCTATACTAATCTAAATATCTATTAGAATCAATAATTTCAATTAACTTTTGAAAAATAAAATTTAGGATTTGATACTCTTTCTTAAATTAAAATGTAAGCACTAACGAATTCATCTCAATAATAAAACATATAGCTCAATTGCAAATCCATGAATCCCAAGATGCACTATATAAAAGGTGTTAGCTTAAAAAAATTTCTAATCTTTTCTTAACAATTAAACATAATTAAAAACCATAATTCTTATCCAATTATCAATTTTTTTAACTAATTACATAATTTATAATTATAAAATTTTTATTAAGGTAATCAATTCTTTTGTTTCGAGATGTTTTAAAATATGTTGAATTTGTGGTTTTTTTTTTTTCGAAATGATTGGTTTTAAAATTAAAATAGGAATAAATTTATAGTTAATTTTGTAGATGTTTTTGACATGTAAAAACAACATTTAGCATTTAAACATAAATGAAGACAAACAATTTAACACTTAGCATCATTGAGACACTAATAAGAAATAAACAACTTTAATATTTTGAAGGGAAAAAAAAGCGAATTTAACTAAACAAAATTGGCTATAGACAACTTATCAAAAATTTGCCTATAAAATTCAAGGAAAAGAGAGAGAGACTTAACACAAGAGAAGAGGAGATGGAACCCTTGATTGGCATAGGGAATTGTATGAAAATTTTTATAGTGAGTATAGCAACCATGGGAGCTTTTACAAGAGCATCAATCTCTTGTGAGCCAAAACATTGCACATAAGAAGCACATATAATCATTCTAAATACATTTTTTGGAACTTGTATCAAGCAATGTTACCTATTGTGAGGACATCCCTTCTAAAGATTCGGAACTAATTTGGACCCTAAGACAGTGAGTTCATATTTTTAAAAGCTTCCCAACAACACAGCATGATTAAAGCAACGTTATATATATGTATATATATAAAATCAAAAGTTCAAAGGAAGTTGAAATTACTCTTTATCCTTGATCACGTGCGAACCACTTAGAGAGCCTGCTTTATTCATGGCAGCCCTCCACCTTTTCACCTTCTCCTCATCTACAGTTGTTCCGTGCTTCGCAAATGCTTCTCCAAAACTGCCTTTTTGTTTCCGCACATCAGAAGGATTCACATGGTAGAAAACTGGCAAGACTATTTGATCCTTTTTTTTTCTGCACTCCATGATCTTTGCTAGCTCATCCAAACACCATTTGGAATGAGCATAGTTTTCTGAGAAAACAATTATGGAAAATTTTGATCCTTCGATAGATTCCAAAAGTTCTTGTGCGATCTCCTCTCCTCTTTGAAGTTTATCATCTCTGAAAGTGTTAATGCCCTCCCGTTTCAATTGTTGGAATAGATGATCCGTAAAATTGTAGCGGGTATCTTCCCCTCTAAAACTCAAGAAGACATCGAAGTTGAATTTTCCGGTTGGAGCTGCAGAAGAAGAGGGTTTTTGGGTGCTTGAGGAAGCCATTTTGGGACAGGGTTTGTGGGAACTGGGAGGCAACAAGAGAGTTGAGGATCGACTTGCACAGAGTGACTACCAATGTCCCTGAAGAGGGTCTTTGAGTACCCTAAGAGTCTGCAAAACCTCAATCACTTTTCACAGACCTCACGTGAAAAAAGCAACTTTGCCTCCCAGTACTAAAAGCTCACCCACCAATCACGATTGTTGGTTTATGTGCTCAGAGGCCTCATTTGTAATTACGCATAAAGACTCACTTTAGTGCACCCCCTTCTCATAAAAAATATATCGTTTATGTTCATATAAATTCTAAGCAATAAAAGTGTTATTATTTATAATAACATACTATATCATACAAATCACATAGAAATCAGAATGTGCAACTAAAGGTCTATTAAGGATTATTTTCAAACAATAATTTTTAGAATAGTTTTTAAAAACAATTTTTTAGTATTTTTTTAGATAAAAAATTTGTTTAAAAACTTAAAATATCCTTAATCTATTTTTATATTTTTCTTAAAAATAATTTTTATATTTTCAGTTATTTTTCATATTTACACAATTATTTTTTAAAATAATCTTTAAAAATAATTAAAATATATTATCAACATACACCTTATTTTCAGACCAAATCTAAATAAAAAAAACGGTTTCTGTGTCTTAGTTAAAGGATCTTCTTAGAGTATTTGATTACAGTTAAGACTTGACATGATTTGTGTTGTAAAATATGAGGAATATGAAGTAAATCGGGTTAAATGTAAGGCTGGGCGAAGGGATGGAGAGAATCCCCATAAGGACAACAAATTCCCTATTTTGGACACAGAAGCCCAATTTTTTATTTTATAATTTTACATTTTAATTTTTAAATTTTATAGTCTATAAGGGGAGCCTCTCGAGTCAAAAAGTAATGAGTGGAAAGGTGGGTGGATTTCAAAAAAATTAGAAAGAAGGACCCACCCAATGCAAAATTAAAAAGCACCTTTGTTTTTTCCGTTGGTACACTAGGAAATTTATCACTTTTACTTTATTCCTTTGTACCATCCCATGGTTAACCTATTACACTCAACAAAAAATATAATATTTTTTAAAAAAAATATGTTTTTTGAATATGACAATTCAAAAAAAATTTCAAATCTATAAAAATTTGGAATAATCTAATTAAAAATTATCTTAGAAAAAATAATTTTATTTTAATTTTGAAGTTGTCTTTTAAAAAACCAACTTCAATATTTAACCTAAAGTTGTTTTTTCAAAAGTCAATTTTCAATTAATACCTTAAAAAATGTTAGGAGATTTTGAAATAGTTTTGAGGTGGATAAGATGAAAATACTAATGCCATAATTTTCAGAAATGAAAGATTAAAAAAGTAAATAAGATTTAAAAAAGGGAATAGTCTAATCTAAATATTTTCACACCTTTATCTTTTAATAGATTAACCCGAGAATAAGTACATATGTCATAAAACAAATAAAAAAAATAACATCCTCCTTATACTTATCAACTATAAAGCCCCTTCTTTGTTCGCAAATTATTTTAAAATAAATATAACAAAATTTATAAAAATAAAACTTATAAAGATAAAATGAAATTGACAACTATTAAAAAATTTATTTTCCTTATAATATTCATATTTTTGCTATCATTACTAGAATAATATTAAATATAAAATACTTTTATCACTGCTATGAAATTTAAAACTCTCAATTAATTGATATATTGAAATTTTTCAAAGTAATGTTTGATTTAACTCTTTTGATTTCTAAATTATTTAAAACTATTATCGGTTAAGGAATTTATGATTTGACATTTATAAAAGTTATACAAAATTAATTATTATTTAAAATAAATATTCTAAAGGTAGGGAAGAAAGGGTAACACCATAAATTAACTTGAACTTGAAGAAGATATATGAATATACATATTTTATTCCCTTTCCTTATTTTAATATTTATATTTATCATTATCCTTCATATATTAAATTAAATTCACAATAATAGTGCAATGGTAATTCCCTTATTTATCATTTATGAATTTAAATATCTCCATTTGAGTTAATAATTCTCGTTAACTAGATTGGAAGATAGAATATTCAAAAAAGAAGTTTCTCCTTTTTTTTCTTCAATTTAGCCTTTTTATTTGGATTTAACAAATATTTTTAATATTTTATTAAATAAATATAAAAAAAATTGTGTATATAAATAATATTATTAACTTCATAACTTAAAATTTTTTGGAAAAGGAAGGAAAAAACAACTACAAAAGTAATAAAATTACTTTTATACCATAAAAAAATTATGGTAGAAGATGAAAATAAAATATTTATTTATTTATTTTAAAATTTATTTAATAATATTATCAAATAAACTCCAAAATTATAACAAAATTTGGAAGGAAACAAGAAGGAAAAAACAGAAGTCTTTGGATATTGGAAGACTTCTCTTTGCCTTTTGAAACAAGTTTAGCTATTGGTGGTTAGAATGTCCCTATCCTCTCCTAATTATTTCTCATGAGCGGTATCCCTATAGCATTGAATTATAGTGGGTCCACATGATCAAGACCTTACTTCCCTCCATCATTAAGCCCAAACTTTCCTTACTCTTTTACAATTTTACTTTTATTTTTTTTTCCTGTTTGGCATTCAACGACCAACCAACTTTCTTTCGCAATTTTCAATGTCATTTTGTACATTTTTTTCCCCTGTTACTTGTTCTTTTCTTTTCTTTCCCATTTGATCATATAACAGCTAAAGTTTTTTTCTAAAAGCATAAAAAATAAAAATATGTCAAATCCTAGTGGCTAAATTTAATTAGGCCATAAGACCTCTTCAGGGATATTAAATTGAGGTTATTCAATTATTTTTTTTTTATCATTTTCATGATGAGGAATATTACAATAGAAAATAAAAGTTTATCAAATTGATATGTGAGGTCAAGTCAATACTGTTGGTATCATAGACTTGGTTAATCGAAAATAGAAAAATAATAATAAGTCATATCATAAAAATAAAAAATGATATCCACTAAATTAGGGGTATTCTCGTGCATGGGGCATTGTGTTATTGGTAAGTAAATAGGGTATATTAGTGACATAAAGGTAAGGAGCATGATGTAAGTGGGAGACACGTCCATGCAATTTTTGAGACTCATTTTGGTCTAGGAGAGAAGTCACTGCCTGCTAACAATTTTATGGTTGTTATATTATGATCTTGATAGGTGGAAAGAAGCATAAACCTCCATGAATCTTTTTTAAGGAAGAAAGATGGTGCTCAAAACTTAGGAATTTTTTTAAATCCTTAGTCTTTTCCTATTTTTAGTTGGTACTACTATTCATATGGAACTCAATTATATTTGTCTTAGAATTAAATGACATCAAAATTAGATTATATTAGACTTGAAATGAGTCCAAAATAGAGACATCAATGGGACACCTCCAATTACTTTTATTTGATGATATGAGATTACATATTAGTTAAAACTTTCGTATTGTCCAAAATGAGAAAATCCAAACACTATATCTATATTAGATGCATCCACAATTATAAATCAACCTATTTTGAATCTATGAAGGTTTTATCATAAGGCCTATAATATTTGCATAGAAAAAAAGTTTGGTTAATTATGCAAGGCTATTTATCATTTGTCCTCTAAGTTTATAAAAAACAATGAAGATTCTCTGGAGTGGATAGTATCCAAACAAGAGTTGTATAATCCCCATCAAAGTGGCTGTAAAACCTTATTTGTAAGAATATTTATCTTTATAATATATTACCATGTAAATTTTTTTACATTTTTTAAAGTGTAAAAAGATGATTAATGACCATATCCCAAAGTATCGAGTGAGTGATAACAAAGTGAAGGGGTGTGTCGAGCCAAGAAATGAGAACGAAAGCCCTAAGGAGAAAACATGCTAAACTCGTCAAGTGAAATACACAAACTAAGGCGACAAGACGAAAGGTGATCCAACCGATACTCAAACTCATACCGATCTCCGAGCACCCTCAACTGGAGACTAAAAAGAGGGAGTACTGGATCCAAACCGTAACTAAAGAGGCTCTGAAGGCCCTCAGATGCACCCACGTGTAGGGAGGAAGTCCTAATCGAAGGATCTACGACTCAACCTATAAGGTGAAGGTGGCTCTAAATGGATACGGGTGGACTTTAAAAGATCCCTAGCAGAAGCGATCATACCCTCCGGCGGTATGCAACCCTCTGCACGCCTCCAAAAAGACGGGGCGTTTCCATGCAAGGTGGTCATCACCTCCACACATGCACTACCTTGACATCCCAGGGGTTTTCCTATGGTGAAACCTCTCAAACTCTCAACGCTCAATGGTTAACTAGAGTGCACAGTGAACGGTGTGGGTGCATCCGATAACTTTAAGAAGCTAAAACGAGAAAGGAAACATACTGGTTACACAAATATCCATGAAACCTAGCTCCGGGCTATACAGGTCTTTAATGATCGGACTCCAATCGACATCAAAGTGTCGCTCTCCTCCAAAATGCTCCCGTGCATCGATATAGCCCGTCGCTAGACCTTACTCCTAATCTCTGGCTCGGTCAAAGAGCAAGCACACAAAAGGTCTCACACTTGCAATAATGAGAACCAGGATGAAATGAATGACCGAAACCAAGAGAGTTGGAGGTAGGGGGATAGATGTGCGACCCACATAGACAAGCGACATGCAATCACGCAGAGGGAGGGCAGTCATGCATCATACAGTCAATCAGAGTATAGGATATCACAATCATGTCCACACAAAAGCTATGATGAACAGATGAAAAGTGATACATACATACATCATGCTCAAAGACGATCAAGAGGATATACAAGCTAGTGAAAATGACACAGCAAGTCAAATGATATACACCAGTGAATCCATGCATGTGAGGTGAACAGAACAATCATGGCAAAATCATAATGACTATACTAAGCAAGGCAAGATGATCAATCAATATAATCAGCATGTCAATGTACTCAACAAACATGGCAATGAAGCACAGAAAAATCAAAATCCTCAATCAAGATAATCAATCTCATAATCAGCATGTCAAACATCTCATACAAATATATCAATGAAGCATGAAGAAACTGGCTATATTAGAATCCCTAATCAAAATAATCAACCAACATGATCAACATGTCAATGTCCCAAGTGAAAACTCGGGAACTCTCAAAATGCAATCAAGACAGAGTACCCACTGATCGACTCACCAAACGCCACATTTGCTTCACTTTAAGTTCAAGCTTGACCATCTAAACGATCCCCAGCGGAGTCGCCATTTTGTGGACCCCGCATTTCGGCTCAATGCGTTTTCCACTCGATGGCGAGCTCGATTTTTATTTTGAAAAATGATTTTTATTGATTATTTGAAAATGACTTGGAGTCGCCACTTATTTTTGTTTTATTTTTAAGGGTAAACAAAATAAGAAAGAAAAACCCTAAGTGTGACTCCTTACTTTGGAAAAGGTGGTCTGTGAAAAACCGGATCAGGTTCGGGGGTCAGGTTACTTATCAGGAAGGTACGGTAAAGACCGTAGCACCCCTCTAAGTCCCTAAAATGGGTCTCTACTAATAAAATGAAGCTGATGTCAATCAATAGGAAAATCAATGAATATCAATATGATCACACACCGAGAATCAAAGTATGCATGAGGAATGGACAGAGTAAGAGATAATGCGTACCTTAGCAGCAAACGACAATGCGCAATCATGGAATGGGGTTAGTGAACAAACACGGGTTGATTATATACATATCATGGAACATAGCAAATCAATCACGCATGACAAATAAATCAATCAATCAATCAATTATAAATTCACTTATGTTGGGCCCCCCACCAAAACCCATTTTATCTTGCCTAAATCAATTCCGATAACTCCATTGTTTAGAATTACGGAATTTGATTCCTTGCTTATTTCAAAACATTTTAAAAACAGAGGAAGTATGAAAATTGCTTGCCAGAAATAAAAGTGGTAGCAAAGCTTTATTAAAAATGTGATTTTGGAACCTAAAGAAACTCTAAGGACGAAGTATGAGGCAATTGGGACTATTTGAATACCAAGATTTAAAAGAATTTACAAAATGGGATTCCGGATGTGAGATATCCGGAGAAGGGGGAACGTCGGCCGAACAGAATTCTGGATGTGAGATATCCGGAGAAGGTGGAGCGTCGGCCGGACAGAATTCCGGATGTGAGATATCCAAAGAAAGTGGAACGTCGGCCGGACAGGATTTCGGATGTGAGATGTTCGGGTGGAATGTCGGTTGGGAAAAGTTCCGGATGTGATATGTCCGAGTGGAATGTCGACGGGGAGGAATTCCGGATGTGAGATATCCAGGTGGAATGTCGGCGGGGAGGAATTCCGGATGTGATATGTCCGAGTGGAATGTCGGCGGGGAAGAATTCCGGATGTGATATGTCCGGGTGGAATGTCGACGGGGAGGAATTCCGAATGTGATATGTCCGGGTGGAATGTCGGCGGGGAAGAATTCCGGGTGTGATATGTCCGAATGGAATGCCGGCGGGGAAGAATTCCGGATGTGAGATGTCCGGGTAAGGTAGAACGTGGTTATGAGTAGCATGAAGGATATGTATGGGTTGTATGGATATGGGGGCTTGGGTGAGTGGTTTTAATGGGAATGTGAAGGAGTGAAAGATGGCATGAACCCTTGAGACTCCATGTAAGCGAGGGAGTGGGATGGAGAATGAATGAGAGGAAGATGGGTGTGGTGGAGGATGCTTGATTCCTGCAAGCTTGAGTGAGGAAATGGGTATAACGACCTAGAGAGAGAGGTGGATAGATGAACCCAAACTTTCCCTCGACTTTGGAGCCTTGAGTATGCACTCAGGGAGGAAAAGAAAACAAGGAGATAACAGGATAGCAACAAGAAGAAAAACATGAAGACTTTAACCAGCATATCGGACCCATTTCATCATTTCATCCGTGGGTCCAACATCCAGTGAGTTAAGGTGGAAAATACTCGTCAGAATAGGGCATAAAACACAACAAGCTCTTCCAGTATTTAATCAGTAATCACCAAAACAGAACGACCCAACAGGCAAAAATGCAAAATCACTGAGAATCAGCCTTGGACAGTATAAAAAAATGGAAAATATACAAAAAAAACGAATGGTCGTACCTGGAAATCTCCCTTCTCAGCTCCGTGTCCTGGACTCTTCCCAGCAACTCTACGCTCCTCTGTTCTTAGCTTCCTACTCAAGCTCAACCAATACTCTTTTTCCTCAAAAACTCTCAAAAAGACTCCTCTCATTTTCCTTTCTTTTTCTTCCCTTCCCTCTTTTCAGAAAAACCTCCTCTTCTTTTTTTTTTCTTCTCCCCTTCTCTCTTTTCAGAAAAACCTCATCTCCTTTTTTCTGCCTTTTTTTTGGATTTTCCTTCCCAACGATCTCTACCGCAGCCACCTTTCCTCTGCCCCACCTTCTGCAGCCACCTTTCCTTTTCTCTCATCCGCGCCCCTTGACGGCCTATGGGACCCTCCTCTAGAAAGTTCCTCCACGTGTCAAAGTCCTACTGCAGCTTCAAAAAGCGAAGTTGATTCCTTATGGCCACTAAGGATGTGACACATGGCTAAAAATGTGATCTGCAAAAATAAATAGAGAAAAAGTGACCCATGCCTAAATGGGGGTCTATAATAACATTCTTTAACAGTAAGAAAAAAAGCAAATGTGAATAAGTATTTGGAAAAAAAAAATGTGAAAGGAAAACAAGAGCTTTAAAATATGATTAAATTTTTATTTTTCTTCATATTACATTTATAATTTTTGCTATGTGGTTCATCATTTTTATTTATTTAGTGGTGGCAACGGAGTTGTGACTTTAAATTTTCAAGTATATTTTGGATGATATTATTTTATTTTTATAATTCTTATTTTATATTATTGTCATGATTATTCTTTGGGATTAATTCTAATTTGAAATTTTAAAATATTTTTATATATTGTTGTTATTATATTTCTAATTTCTTTTTAAAAAATTTATTTGGTGTTAAACTTTTAACAAAATAATAATAGATAAAATAATTAGACTCCTAACAATAGAATAAACATGTTATTAAGTAGCGGACGGTTAACTAAGATTAGCTTTAACTCATGATTTGTTGAGTAATGATTAAAATTTCAAAGTTGGTATGATAGTTTGGAGGATTCAAACCACAATTATTCAAATTTTAGTGCGTCAACGAAAGTCCATGTGATGATTGTTCGTAGAAACTCTACGCTTCGTGAACCATGGCTTTATAGAAAATTATTAGTGAAGAAGGTAGGGTGTTCCTAAAAGGGGTTATAGACTTTAATTTAACAAAAAGTAAGTCATATTACTAAGTTTTGTAAGTCTTCCAAGTATATGGACTAAGGTGAAAAAAGAAAAAAATGAAGAAAAAAAGAATTAAACTAAAGCAATATTAACTGTTTATTTATATAAAAAAAAATTATTTAAAATTAGTTGTTAATCAATTTATGACGTATTTTAAGAGTCATTTGTTCACCAATGTGTTAAAATGTAATGAATGGGGATGCATGGGTAGAAGACTCAGGTCAATGCTTAAAACTCTTACTTTACTAAAAAGAAAAAGTAAGAGTAGGTTGGTTTTTGTATTCTCTAAAAGTTCTAATATCTTTAGTGGGTAGAAATGTACCTTCACAAGAAGGAAACATACTTTGTTGACAAACATGGGTGTTCATTTTCTAGGCTGTTTCCATTATACATTGTTTTATGGGGCATTATGAGATTATTATTTATTTTAACTTACAATTTAAATGAATTTTATTTTTAATAAGAGGGTTTTTTATGGAATAATTATTTTCTTGTAAATGTGATGCAGATTTTTACTCATATTAATATCATTACTTCATAAATTATTTTGAAAATAAATAGAAATAAAATAATAGTTTGTTTATGAAGACACTAACACCATAATTATCATAAAATTGGTATTTACAAAAGTCATATAAAATAATTATTCTTTAGAATAAATATCTAAAACTCATGAGAAAAATTGTTAACATCTTAAAGTCAACAAGTCAACAAGTCAACACATTAAGGATCATTTTGTCCTTTTAGTGTTTTTGTGGGGTTGCCTTAGTACCAACAAATCAATACTCGTTTGCTTTTATTTTTCTTTGAGTAGGACTGTAGGAGTCATGGTCTTCTCATGCTTGTTTTCTACTTTTGCTTTTGGTTTTCTTATTTTCCTACACAATAACAAGGTCTTTAATGATAATTTGCTAGGGGTTTCCAAGCAATAATGCATACAATAATTGATGAAAGCGGAGATTCAAAAGAGTTTTATAGAGAGTGAAATTATACCTTTTTATATTTATATAATATGGAGAGAGAAATCAAGTTTCACTTAGTAATAATATTTTTTTTTATTACAAAAAATCAAGGATATCCTATTACATCTTTTATTACTATTAATAGTATAAAGTCTATATAATATTTTACACAAATAGTCAAGAATCACAAATTGTTATCCTTAAAATATTAGCCTAAACAAATTTGTCATCCTATCATCTTCAAAATTTAACAAGATTGATAATTAAATTGGTGCTAAGATTATTAAATGAAAACATTTATTTTTTTTATTTTTTATGAAATAAAATAAGAAAAGCATTTTTATTACAATTTCTTCTGATCCTATGAACTGATTAGTATATGTGGTGCATTGCTTTAGATAACATGAATTTAAAGAGAATATTTACTTACTCTTTCATTATCTTTTTTTTTTCTAATTAATTTGATTAAACTCTTTTTTTCTTTTTCTTTTTTCATTAGAAGTTGTTTTCTTTCATTAAATGAAGTGGTGTGTCCCACACGGTTTTGTAAGATTAAAGACTTTTTTGGTTTTTCGTTTACTAAACAGTATAAGTAGCCATAAACTTTAGATAATATATATTTAAAGTGAATAAATTTCTTTTTTATTTTCAATTTCATATAAATATAGGGATGTGGCATAATGAGGAAAATTTTATAGTTCATTTGTTGATTAAATGTTATTTTTCTTCATATTACATTTATAATTTTTGCCATGTGGTTTCGTCATTTTTATTTAGTGGTGGTAACTATGCTGTGACTTTAAATTTTCAAGTATATTTTGTGATGATATTATTTTATTTTTAAAATTCTTATTTTGCATTGTTGTCATAATTTTTCTTTGAGATTAATTCTAATTTTCAAAATTAAAAATAATTTTATATATTGTTGTTATTATGTTTCCAATTTCCTTTAAAAAAAAATTATTTGGTGTTAAACTTTTAATAAAATAATAACAGATAAAATAATTAGACTCCTAACAATAGAATAAACGCGTTATCTTCAAAATTTGGAGGATTAACTAAGGTTAGCTTCAACTCATGATTTGTCAAGTAATGATTAAAATTACAAAGTTGGTATGATGGTTTGGAGGATTCAAACCACAATTATTCAATTTTCAGCGCGTCAATGAAAGTCCATGTGATGATTGTTCGTAGAAACCCTACACTTCATGGACCACTGTTTCATAGAAAATTAATTGTAAAGATGGCAGGGTGTTCCTAAAAGCGGCCATGGACTTTAATTTAACAAAAATTAATTCATATTATTAAATTTTGTAAGTCATCCAAGTAGCTCCAGACATATTGACTGAGGTAAAAATTTAAAAAAAAAATTAAAATTAGTTGTTAATCATTTTATGATATAGTTTAAGAGCAATTGGTTCACTAATGCTAATGAATGGGGATGCATGGGTAGAAAACTCAAGACAAGACTTAAACCCTTTGTTTGGTAAAAAGAAAAGTGAGAGGTAGGTTGGTTTTTTGTCATCTCTAAAAATTCCAATATCTTTAGTAGGTAGAAAATGTGACTTCACAAGAAGGAAAGATACTTTGTTGACAAACATTGGTGGCCATTTTCTAGGCTTTTTCCCTTGTACATTGTTTTATGAGGCATTGTGAGATTATTGTTTATTTTAACTTACAATTTAGATGAGTTTCATCTTTAATAAGAGAGTTTTTTATGAAATAATTATTTTCTTGTAGATGTGATACACATTTTTACTCATTAATATTATTATATCATAAATTATTTTGAAAAAAAAATAGAAATAAAATGATAGTTTGTTTAGTTTCTTATGTGGTAAGATGAAGTCATTAATATCATAATTTTCATAAAATTGATGTTTACAAAAGTCATATAAAATTAATTATTTTTTAGAATAAATATTTAAAACTTATGGGAAGACCCATTAGCATCTTAAAGTCAACAAGTCAACAAATCAAAGATCATTTTGTCCTTGTAGTAGTGTTTTTGTGGGGTTGGCTTTAGTACCGACATATCAATACTTGCTTTGCTTTTACTTTTGTGAGCGGGAGTCGAGGTCTTTCCATGGTTGTTTTCTACTTCTTGCTTTTGGTTTTCTCATTTTCCCACTCAATAACAAGGTCTTTAATGACAACTTTCTGGGAGTTTCCAATTTTTTTTTTTCATATATATGTTCTCAAAATTCAGAAGAAAATACATAAAGTAATTTCTTATTGATGTTTACCATCAACATTATCTTTTTCTTTTAATTTTTTTTTTACTCTCAAATTATTCAAAAACTAAGATCATAAGAGAAAAATGATGTAAATAGCTTCTTAAAAAAATTATATAAAATTATTATTAGTGAAAAAAAAAATTTCTTTTTCATTTTTAAAATACTTGTCTTTTAATACCAATACAAGATCAAAATTAAAGAGACTATCCAAACATGTCTCCTTTACTACTATTATAAAATTCAAAATCTTTCTTACTTGATATATTGAGGTCTCTCAAGAAAAAAATAAAAAATAAAGAAATTATATTTAACTACCTGACAAAGGATTTATATGATCCACAATTTTAGCCATGGAAAAAAATGAGTACCATGGCTTAAATTCAAGGTAGAATATAATTGCAAATAAATTATTGCATTGACTAATAAATTCCAAACTTTTATATATATATATAGAAAAATGTACCTAACAAAAGGTGAAGAAAACTTTAATCTTGATGTAAAAAGATACTTAAAATTTCCACGAAATTCTCAAGAAACTTCCTTTAAAGGGTTAAGGAAACATGAAATTCCTATAAAATTTTCATGATATTTCATTCAAGAAACGATAATGCTAATAAGTTAACAAAATTTAAATTCTCAACCGTGCCTTACATTGAAGGACTCACATTGGCAGACAATATTATCCTCCTTAATTATTTTCCTTTTACTTTTATCTCTTCATCAATTCTATGTGACTAGGTCGAGGATCTCATAAAGTTTGTCAAAAGAAGATAGAGACTTTCTTAGTCTTTTGGTCACCCATAGGGTCCAAACAATAATGCATACAATAATTGATGAAATTGGAGATTCAAAAGAGTTTTATATTTATATAATACGAAGAGAGAGATCAAACTTTACTTAGTAGTAATTTTTTTTTATTACAAAAAAATCAAGGATATCCTACAAAACTATAGCAAACTATTACATCTTTTATTACTTTTAATAATGTAAAGTCTATTATAATTTACACAAATAGTCAAGAATGTTAGCTAGTTACATTTTTTTTTTATAAAAAAAAAAAAAAATTATATCACTATTTATTGTGAACTAATTTATAAAGATTGATATTAGTCGATGGTGAATAAATTGGTCATCCTATCATCTTCAAAATTATAACTATTGTTGATAATTTTCATTTAAAAAAAACAAGAATTATATCTAAACAACACCAAGCTTTGTTTTAAGATTAATTATTCATCTTTTAATACTAAAAACATGAAGGAGCATTAGAAGAAAATAATTTTTGTAAAGAAAATAGTCATATAAAACAAAATTCAATTCCCATATTTTGAAATGATATTATACAAAAATTTCTATCTTAAAAGGTAATAATAACTGAGGAGAAAATACCCTTGTATATATGCACATCGTTACGAGGAGAAAATATCCTTATATAAAAGTTCATACTTCTCTTATTGAGTTGAGACTATACTACGTGTTTTTGAAAAATCATACTTGTAGATATGTAGCCTTCTCTTTAGAGATGCATTATAATATTGGTTGCATCTCAATCATCTCTAGAGACTTCTACCTAGAGATAGACCATAAAAAGGAAGGTTTCAATAAGCATAGCACAATGGCCATGTTACAAAGTTCCTCATAGAAGTACGTAAATAACATGAGAATCACATGCAAGCAATACATGATTCATATCAATGAAACTTAATGCATGCTCCTCAGCATGCTCAAAGCATGACATGATTAAGGACTTCAAGATATGCATATATCATGATTTTTACTTGTGAAATGAAAGAGTTAATTTAACAAGAGTTTTGGTTTAGCAAAATGAATAGCCATAATTTGATAATTAATTTTGATTGCTCATTCATTCTTCCATTACTCTTATTATCTCTATCTAAGACTAATTTTGATTGTTCGTTCTTTACATGAATTCTACCAGTTATAAGATGATTCTCAAAAGAATGGGAAATAAAACAATTTAGAAAAGAAGTTTCAACTTTTAGCTCGAGGATTAGGATTTCATTAAATCATTTAGCCATAGAAACAAAGAAGAGAACGATGGTGACTTACTAAATGCTTGACATAAATATCTGGTCATCATCAACTATCCTCTTCCTTGACGTTAATATCTTGCACAACATATCCAGTCAACAAAATTCCAAAGATCCAATTACGTGGGCACATGGTTCTGGGAACCAAGAGCATTGCCATTAATATTCCATGCCATTGGAGGATGGTTGAGCTTGATGCCTTCTGTGTGGTCACAGATGACCTCAACATGAATATTGGTAAGTCCAACAGCTGATCTATGGTCACCCATATTCCCGTGACAAGAACAGGCTTGTAGTACTTGGGGATGCTTCTGTTCATACTCTTCAGCATATATAATATGGATCCCACACTCTTTTACTTTCACTGTTTTACCACATAATTGCCAAATGAAGCATTCAACTGCTTCTATTCATTGGAGCCATACTCCTTTATAGCAATCTTAGATACTAAATCACCCATACTTGTTTTGATACACCAATCATCATCACTACATTCGCACCAGCATTTGTATCTGAGTTTACCTACCAATTGAAAATGATGACTATTGAAAGTCATTTCATATTCTAAACTCCAAGTTTCTTTCATCTCTAGTCTATCCTCATCCTCAGATTCATCATCAGGTAACATGAATAGAGCACAAAGCAAAACCCAAGAAGTCACTATTTTCATACCAATTCTAAGGAAGTTTTTTTTGCTATTGTGGATCCCTTTTTCTGGTGCCTTGTCAACTCTGGAATTCCAGTACTTCCAGGAATAAAAATACTAATTCCTGGGCCAAAATAGCAAACTTCAAGTATTTCTTTTGGATTGCTAATCCGGCATTCCAAATCCTGCAGAATATTTGAGTACCATGCAAGTCTCATGTCTGTATAAAAAAGTCCATGGCCCATAAATATCATACCTGAATTGCTGACTTCAAGCATTTGAACAGAGAAGAACCAAGTAGACATGATGGACTTAACGAACCAAGTATACTTAATGGAAGCTTTGGAATTGGGAGAATCGTCTTGCAGTGACACAAGTCAAGATTCTTAGCTTATGAAGTTGCTTAATCCCAGACCGTATGTTACTAAAAGGGTCCCCCCTCAGCCATTATAGTTGCAATGATGGCAGGTTTTTACAATGACTCAAGACTCAAAAATTCAAGCTTATTCAAATGTTCATTTGATGTTGGCAGCTCCTTTACAAAACCGGTGAGTGGTTTTGTTGATGGATCCCACACTTGATGGAATCCAACAGGAACATAAGTGTCTTAGCAACTATCAGATTAATGGTGCCATTTGGATCAATAGCTTCCCACAATTCAAGCATCTAATCACCATCTTCACCAATCTCTCTCCTGCTAGCTTATCCCACATGATGAACATTTAGATATCTGATCAAGCATAATGTCTCATCAGATATTTGCTAGCTTGTTTGAATGTTTTCTCATCAATAACTTCTTTCAGATTTCAACTCTTCAATCCGTCTCATTGCAGCCTCTAGTTTGGTGTTGATGTCCAAGTTTTCCTGATTTTCATTTCAGCCATTGCCTTCTCAATAGCTTTAATTCTGGTTTACAATACCTGCAAGTCTGAATATCCTTCTGGCACCATGACAATTAGATCTTCACTCAAATCTCGACCCCTTTCAGCACACAGGTGACTTACCAATTTAAGCATCCTTCTCTTCCACAGTGTCTGCTTTATGAAGCTTTGTATGTGAAAGGGTATCATTTTCCAAAGCTGATGCAAAATCTCTGAGAGAGATGATGATATGATATATGCAGCCAACTGAGTTTTTGGTCCTCCACTGTCACCTTCCGATTTCTTTCTTCCCACAGTTCAATTCCTATACCCATAACTGAGATCCAATTTACCAACAGCATTCAGATGGGGCTACACTGACAGCACTGTTTTCGGGCTTTGTCGTGCTTGAGTGAGCAAAATCCTCTATTTCAAAGGAAACATAGAGCAGGGACCAGAAATTTAGGAATGGTGAAGAGTATAGGGAAAGCCATGGTAGAAGCCATGCATGAGAAGCCATTCCATGAGGCTAAGGGAGAAAGATCAGTGCATCAGGCAGGAAATCTGCTGCTCGGTCAGAACTACATTAAGATGAACAGCCCATGGGAAGTAATTTTTGTGATCAAGTGGACAGATTCAATAGAAAGAGTGGCTTGGTGGATAAGGTAGTGAGAGGCCTATATCCTGGAGGCCATTCTCATTTTTCTTATATGTTTATAGCTTCATCTTGATGCTCGCTAGTGGACCCAATGGGTTGCTAGCATAAAGAAAATTCTTAGAAAGTTAATATTAATTGATCATTTTAAAGCAATGGTCAGATTCATCTTGATGATCTCTGCTATGTTCAGTAATAGTGGTTTGTCACCAATAATCATTGCAAGAGCACACCTTCGCTTTAAAATGGTGAAAACGGTTTGAATCTCTCACAACAATCTCCATGTTAACAAGTTCTGATGCCAGCTTCATAAAGTTATGACAATCTACACAAATTCGGATATTCTTCATAATCTTTATAATGTTCCCACTGCAACATATACTACCTGCATTCATCAAAGCGAAAACCAAAGCCATCTTCTCACTGTGGTAATACAGTTTCTCCTCTTTATGCTCATCTTCTATGTCATGCAAGGCCAAACTTATTTGAGGCACGTAACCCAAGTCCTTCAATTGCCTAACTAGCTCTTCAAGCCTGGCACATAAGGCCTCTTTTTCTGGATGTTGTTGGCCTCCAGAGGCAAACTCATGTACCTGATTTCCAACCTGAATCCAACTCAAACCTGTTTCCTTTCTCACTGTCTTCCTTTCCATCTCCCTTCTTATTAATCTTGCTTCATTAAAATGACCATTTGTACTAAATATGTTTGACATCAATATGTATCCTAATGAATTATTGGGATCCAACTCCTTTAGTTTCACTGCAGCTGACTTGGCAAACTTGGTTTCACCATGTTTCCTACAACCTCCAAGCAAAGCACTCCAGACCATTGAATCAGGCTCCATTGGCATTTTGTCTATAAGCTCCTTTGCCTCATAAATTCGACCAGCTCGACCAAGAATATCAACCATGCAGGCGTAATGATCAAGTTGAGGAACAATATCATGATTGTTAGACATTGCCTCAAATATTTTGGCTCCTTCTTCCACCATTCCAGCATGACTACAAGCTGAGATGAGGGCAACAAAGGTGGCACCATCAGGTTGGGCATCCATTTGTGAAAAAAGCTGCAATGCCTCCTTACCTTGCCCATGCATAGCATATGCCTTCAACATTGAATTCCAAGAAACTGAATCACGGGATCCGATTTTGTCAAAAGCTTGCTTTGACAATGCAACGGAGCCACACCTACAGGTATGAATCAAGGCATTTGTAAGCACAATGTCATCCTCAAATCCAACTTTTAGAACATGTGACTGGACAGTCAATGCATGCCCCTCAGTTGCAAGACCAGCACAAGCTTTTAAGACAATGGAGAACATATGACGATCTGGAGCCAAACACTCTCGAAGAAACTGCCGAAAGAGGAGGAATGCTTCTTCTGGGTCCCGTTCTGCAAACACTGCTATAATCCCGGTCCAAGAAACAACGTCTTGACGGCCATCCAATTCCAAGAAGATCCTATAACAATCACTGACCTCTCCTCCTAGACTAGAATAAGCCTTGACCAAGCCAGTGGGCACTTCAATTTCTGAGATAAACCCAGTTTTTGTAGTAAGACACTGCAATTGAAAACAACATTCAAGACCATCACCCATTCCACACAAGCAAGAAAAAATGTTGACCAGTGTGGCACGATCAAACCGAATTCCACCAAAGTGCATCTGTGAGAAGATCTCAAGTGCTCGATTTCCACATCCACAGACCTGAAACCCTGTAATCATAAAATTCCAAGAAACCAAATTGCGAAACCCCATTGCCTCATACACATTCCAAGCCTCATCCGTGCCACCAAAACTCCTGCAATACATCATAATAAGAACATTCCCCACATAAACACAAGAATCAAAAGAAGTCTTCACCGCAAGCGCGTGTACCTGCCGTCCACAGTCGCCGTCCCCGCCACAAGTGCTAATCACGCTGGCAAACGCAAACTCCGTTGGCCGGTGACAAATCAACATGTCCCTAAAGACCCTAAAACACTCATCAGGCCAACCATGCTGGGCATACCTAGAAACGAGAGCAGTCCAAGAAACAATATTCCTCTCCAGCATTTCATCAAACCATTGGTGGGCATAATCCAACAACCCACATTTAGCATACATGTTGACAACATGATTGGTCAGAAAGAGGTTGAAATCAGAGTTGGGGTTGTGTAAAAGCATGTGGCAGTGGAGAGCTGGGCCATGGGGAGAGAACTGCGGCGGGCGCACGGGTGGAAGAGAGCGGCGTAGGTGTGGTGGGAATGGACAAGTGGAGGTGGTGGGGTGATGGAGTAGAAGAGTTTGAGAGCTTCTTGGAGGTGGTCGTGAGAGCAGAGAAGGCGAATATGGTGGAGAAGATTGATGGCTTCAGAGTTCAGGGAGACGCCGGTCGTGCTGAAGCGTCGGAAGAAACCGGAAAAAACATCCCCGAATAACCCCAACATCACCTTATGAATCGCAAATTCACAGTACATACAGAGCCAATTAGTTGGGAATTTGAACAAGCTAAATAACGTAGTGAAAAAAATATTTTCAAATCTACAGTAGTATTTCTCAATATGAAAAGAAGAAAAAAAAAAAAAGTAAAAATCTTCATTTGAAAAAATTATTTATTTATTTTTTTTAAAAAAAATATAAGCAAAAATCGTCATTTAAAGAGACATTTTTTTAAAAAAGATTTATAAGTTAAGGAAAGAGTTCTTTTTATTATTTTTTTATAAGAAAATTCAAAAAGTCTAAAATGACAATTTCTTAAAAAAAAATAAAGATGATTTCTCATAAATCATCCCTTCAAGAGATGATTTTCAAAAATTAATTTTTTTATTTTTCCAAAAAATAAATTTATTAAATAATTATTTACAAAATAAATAATTTTGTTTTGTTTTAATTTTTAAATTAATCTTATTTGATAAAGATTAAAATTAAAAATGAGAAAAATGAAAAATTTAATTTTTGGAAATCATCTCTTAAAAAGATGATTTATCTTCATTTATAAACCCTTTAGTTTGTCTCCGTACATGCTTGGTGTTATTTCATAACTCCATAATAGATTCTTGTAATCCATTACTATCTACTTAGAGACTCTTATGGAAGGAATTATCTAACCCTTTAGGCAATCCATGTTAAGTTTAGGATTTTCCATGTGAGCATATAAGGGCAATATGTGGTGTCGTGTATGATCCATATCTTCTTAAGGTAGGAAATATTGAAAATTTCCTCAATTTGAATATGGTTCATTTAATAATTATATCTAAATAACTTGACATAAATACTATATGTTTATTACACTAATAATCACTTGTTTAATAATTATATCATAACGATTTGACATGAATATTATTCGTTATCATATGGATAACACAATAGAACCCATTGAATCCCATTAATAAATGTGTTAAATTGAAATGTACATGAATTGATACAAATAATTAGTTAATATGATCATAACTTATTAATTATGTTAACACAATTTGACCGTATCAAGCCTATGTTAATGCAATTATAACCTAACTAAAATTTTAAATATGTAAAAATACTATTTTTAAAATACTTTCTTGTCGTTTTAACTTTCAAGTTATATTTTTTTAATTCTTAATTAATTCAATTATTTAATTTTAGTTATAATATAAAACATAATTATACTTAACAAACTAGACTTTACATATCCATGTAATTGTTGTGTTATGTCAAAATAGCTATAGTTGGATACTAAGAAAAAAAAATATTTGAGGAGTTTGTTTAATGAATTTAATAATAAAAACTTTTACAAATAACTTTACTAAATAAATATGATTATGACAAGTTTTCATACAAATAAAGAAATTATTCAACCATGAAAGCATCACCCAATAAACATTCCTCAAGTATTCAACCATAGTTGTACTTGTGTATTTTATTTAAATTCTTTTTATTATTAGACGAATTTTCATTTATGTTAGTGATATAAAATAAGAACATTAAATATTTAGAGTCTATTTGACTATGATTTTGGAAAATGCTTTCAATATTTTTAACACTTGAAAATTTTTATCATTTAAGTATTGAAAATATTAAAAATATTTTTTTAAATCACTATCAAACACACTCTTAATAAATCAAAAATAATAATTAGAAGATATATTATAATATGAACAATTCTTTTCTTTTCTTAATAAGCCAAAATAAATTTTAAAAATAATTCTTTTCTTTTCTTTTCTTTCCTTTTCCTTTCCTTTCTTCCTTCAATTTTTCTCAGCACCCAAACACAACATAAATCAACAATTCAAAGATTACTGTGGACCCCGCATTTCGTGCTCATGCGTTTCCCACTCGATGGCGAACTCGATTTTTATTTGAAAAAAGATTTTATTTATTAAGAAAATGACTTGAAGTCGCCACTTATTTTTGTTTTATTTTTAAAAGGGTAAACAAAATAAGAAAGAAAAACCCTAAGTGTGACTCCTTATTTTGGAAAAGGCGGTCTGCGAAAAACCGAATTGGGTTCGGGGGTCAGGTTACTTATCGGGAAGGTACGGTACAGACCGTAGCACCCCTTTAAGTCCCTAAAGTCGGGTCTCTACTAATAAAATGAAGCAATCGTGACAATTGATGAGGAAATCAATGAATACTCAAAGTGATCATGCACACGTGAGAATCTAAACATGCATACCGAAAATGACCAGAGCGGATGTGGATGAGTACCTGGGCAGTGATCCATGAAGCGCTATCAAGAAGTGAGGTTAGTGCACAATTAAGGAAAAATTTTGAGCATGTCATAGAGCAGGATAAATCAACCATGTATCGTAATCAAATCGATCTATTAGTCAATCAATCGATCAGTCACATATGTGGGGCCCCCACCAAAACCCATTTATTTTACATGAATTAATCCCATAAATTCCATTGTTTAGAATTATGAAAAATTTGTTCATGCTTCTTAAAAACAAGAGGAGCAGAAGATTGTTTGAAGACCATAATGGAATTAAGTTATTTGAGAGAAAACCGGATTTTTGAAATTCATTTGAAAAATTGGAGTCTCGAAAGTTATTTAAAGAAAATTGGGATTTTAGATTTTATTTGAAGATCGAACTTTCAGGAATTAAATACGAGAATGAGAATTTTAAGAAAATTAAATTTGAACGAGGTTGGAAACTTTGAAAATGATTTGAAAGTTCAGGATTTTAAATGAGGGGATAAGTGGATGAGTGAATAAGTAAAGGGATGGAATAATAACGATGGTGAAGTAACAAAGTTTAGGTAAATGATTGCGAAAGATGAGATTTTAGAGATTTGAAGATGTGAATTTAGAGATTGAAAACTTAAGAATTTATTTAGAGATGAGATCTTTGGTATATGAATAACTGAACAAGTGAGTGGATGAGATAGCATTAATAACTAGAATAATCATTAAACGACGATATATGGACAACAGAGCTTTTGAGATTGGAAATTAGATTTGGAAGTCGGGTTCTAATGAATTGAACTTTAACGATTAGATTAAATAGATAATATGGAATAATAATGCTACTTAATGGAGACAATATTTTAAGCGAATAGAAAGTGAGTAGTGGAATTTTTAGAATTAAAAATTAAATTAGGACGTTGAATTTTTGAAGAGTTGGACCTTAAATAAATAAATAGATAGGGGATAAGAATTCTAACTACTGAAAATAACATTTAGGCGGATAATGGAATTTCTGGGATTGAAAGTTAAATTAGGACATGGGGTTTTCAAAAGATTGGACTTTAAATATATATGGGATAATGATTCTAAATGATGAGGATAACATTTAAACGAATTGTAAAATATTTAGGATTGAAAAATTAAATTAAAACATGAGGTTTTTGAAGAATTAGATTTAAATAACTAGATGAATATGAGATAATAACCTTAATTGATGAAAATGAGATTTAAACTAATTATTGAAAAATTAAATTAAGATATGGGGTTTTTGAAGGATTAGAATTTAACTTTAATGAGTGGGATTTTAAAAGATGATAAATAGATGCGTACGAAGTAATAATAATAATTAACAATCATAATATTTAAACTAGTGAAATTGAATAGTATAAATTTCAAGATAAAAAATATAATTAACAATAATAATTTGTCTTTTAATTGTCTTTAAGATGAATTAAATAAATTGGTAGAAATAGAATAAGATAACAAATAAGAGGGAATGATTGAATTAATTAATTATGGATATTAGAGGTTTTTAAGAGGATTATTTGGATTTGGGCAACCTAATGGGCTAAATGGATGTGGGCATGGGCCAAGGAGGGTGGCTAGCATAGGGGGCATGGGGCCTTTCATCAACATGCTTGGGTTGGGCTCCAACTCAAGCCCAAACCCGTCACCAAGAGCTTAGGTCTGGGCTCCAACTTAAACCCAAGGCACCATCACCATAAAAGCTTGGGCCTGGGCTCCAACTTAAGCCCAAACCCGTCACCATGGGCAAGCCCAAACCCATCACCAACACATACTCCATCACAGCCCACTTATTCTCAAGCCTTCCATTTATATGCCTGGGCTGGGCTTCTAAACTCAAGCCCAAATCCGTGCCATGGGCAAACCCAAAACAAACATCCCCCCACAACATCGGGCTTGGGCTCAAACCTCCACCTGTGGGCAAGCCTAAGACCCATTCCTCATCACAGCTTGGGCTTGGGGATGGGCACGTCGGGTACAATGGGTATGGGGAGCATGAGGATGAGGGTGGCATGGTGTCTCAAGCGTGGAGCGATCCTTCATGAGGACTTAGGCATGACGGGAATGGGACTTTAATGGAGGAGTTGGGAGAGGATTCGGGGTGATCCTTGCATGGTGCGGGGATGGGTAGTGGTCATGAACGAAGACGGGTATATGATGTGGTGTAGAGAGAGAGAAGGTGGTGAGGGACATGTAGTGTGGTGTAGAGAGAGAGAAGGTGGTGAGGGACATGTAGTGTGGTGTAGAGAGGGAGAAGGTGGTGAGGAACATGTATGTTGATGCCTCGCGTCCCTGACGATCCACGTAGTTTCCAAATGGATGGACACGCGATCTCAACCTATAAAGGTTTTTGATTCAGTCGTAATACCTGCAAAAGGCATCCGGACAGGGTGTCCGGACGCACCCTCCGATGGTTTTGTTAGCCATGGACAGAGAGAGAGAGATAAATCAGTTGGCCTTTTACTAGGTACTGTGGAGGTTACCTTCCTCTTCGTGTGAAGGTTTATATATAGTTCCAGGGAGTACTGCCTCTCATTAATGGTGGGGAGATATTTTATGTTGTCATGATGACATTAGGTGGCAGCAGGGCCATCATCACTCTACGGGCGGCTGTTAGAGACCGTGATAGGTGATGCGGCTGTCGAGATCGTGGGAAGTGATCATGTAGAATGATCGTGGGAAGTGACTTGTTGTCACCTCAACTCGTCCTTTCACTCTGCGCAGTGACGGGACGTGGGCCATGGCTGGTTGTTGTGATAACGTGTAAGACTTGCTTTACTTCAGTCAATGATCTGGACAATCATATCCGGATAGCCCATGTTGGTTATCCGGATGTATTGTGGAGCGGATGTTTTGTGGAAGCCGTCCGGATGTCTATGCTTTATAAGCGTCGTTTGCTCTTCCTTGAGGCAGTCCGGATAGGAGAAACGTGCCATGTGTGTTCTTAGAGAAATCCGGATGAGGGTGATCCGGATGATAGGGTGTGCCACGTGTCACCATGAAGTGTGCGACACGTGTTCTCAGGAGGAGGGGTCCCTACAATGCCCCCCTTTTTAATTTGCCTATTTTGCCTGAGCAAAAAATGGGCGGGTTAAAAATAATTGGTTTTTTTGAAACTGAAGTCGTCTTTTCGTCTGGTTGGGCCACGTGGCGAGTAGGGGTGCAGGAGCCAAAAAAGACATTTATGTTGAGCCGCCGACTGTGGGTATTCCCTGGCAGCATGTTGTTTCAATGATGACGTAGCTGTTTGTTTGGTTTTCCGAGGGGCTGTCCCCCTATAAATAGCATACTGTGCCTTCTGTTGCATTTTTCCTACTGCGTTTTTCTGAGAGTTTTTTGCTTCTTCTTCCTTCTGTGCTCTCCTTTTCTGAGTGAAAACCCTAGAATCTTTTCTGTCGGTGATTTTGTGTCGCAATAGCAACCTTTCTTCTTCACATTTCCACTTGGTACGTGCATTTGCTCTTGTTTTGCCCTTTGTTGCACTTGTTGTTCATTGGTTTCGTTTTTGACTTGTTGAGGCAAGCCGCTTACTACTGTATGTGGAATGTTGGTATTTGTTGGTTTTCTGGAGTTTTTTGAGGGTGTTTTTGACTGTTGCGCTTCTTGTTTGTAGGTTTTGGTTCATCTTCGGGCTAAGAAATGTCTGCAAACAAGAAAACTGTCTCGTCTGTCCGGGCCGGCGATGCTCGTGAGAAATCTACAGACAAACTGAGTGTGAAAGAGTTCTGGGATCGGTTCTGCATCCCAAATGGCGTGATTGTGGATTTCCTGGATGAGAAGGAGGTTGTGCCGACTGAGAAAGCTGAAGGACGCACCATCACCTTCTCAAAAGAGCAATTCAACGCCGGGTTTCGGTTCCCTCTTCCGGCATTGTTCAAGGAATTCCTCCACTTTTCCCAGATCCCACCAGCCTTCATCCACCCCAACATAGTCCGGGTGCTGATGGGATGCAGCATTATAAACATGCTGTTCAATCTCGACCTCACGCTGCTGGAGGTTCTTTTTGTCTACTCCCTGAAGAAGGGAAAAAATGACATCTTTAGCATGTCCGCTCACCTACCCTCCCTTCAATTGGTGACGGAGCTGCCAGATTCGACGAAGGGAGGGGCTAAGGGATACGTGGTGGTCCGGGGTGCATGGGCGGGGCTATTGGAGCATCCGAAGAGGCCTTTTTCTCCAAACTACTCCACAGTGCTTCCGGGTAAGTTTGCTTGCGGGTTTTGTCTGGCTTTTACCTTGTTGTCTTTTTGTTGATCTTTCCGGATGACATTCTTATCTTTGGTTGCTGATAATGCAGGTCCGGATAGGAGGGGCCACATAGTTGACTGGGTAGGCAAGGCTTCGTTTGCCTGCCTAAATAAGTTATTTGAGATAGACGCCAACGAGAGGCATTATGGGACGCTGCTCACTGCGCGAAACCTGATGGCTGTCGTTCGGGAGTCCCAGGAGTATGTTGTCAACATTCTCCCGAGGAAGCTGCCAAAGGAGGTAGTGCCCGGGGAGCATTACATCCTGAAGAACCTCCCTATCTACAAGGAGGTAAAAGAAGCCGATGCTGAAAAATGTCGAGCACTCCTTGATGATCGGGAGAAGAGGAAAAACGAGGGAACTTTGCGGAAGGCTCTTGGGCAGAAACGCAGTGCAGCCTCCCTTCCAGGTAAAGCTCCAGCAAAAAGGAGGAAACTGGTCAAAAATGGGAAGGGAGTGAAAGAGCCCACTCTTCCAAAGGAATTTGTTCCCCCGCCTATTACTCATGAGGCGGAGGTAATAATAGAGGAGCCAGTAAACCCTGCTCCCCACTCTATTTCAAGTGGCCCCGGACACGTTGCGGGACAGAACCATTCGGGGACCTCCTTGGCAGCGGTTGCCCGTTTGGCTATTTTGGCTGATGAAGCTGCGTCTATAAATCAGCCCGACTTCCCCCATTTGGATGCCGATGCAGCTGAGGCCCTTTGTGCGACTCCAATGGAGGAAACGGGGGCAGAAAACCGAAGTCAGCCCTCTGGCGAGCCAAGCTGTCTCGTTCTTGTTCCGGTGAAGGGGCCACCTTCAAAGAGGTCGCGCTCGACGCGCAATCTAAAGTCCGGACTCATCGGGCGGCTTCAAGATCGATTGCAAGAGATTGAAGTTAGTTGCTCATCCGCCCAAGACGCTCATCCGGAGGGGAGCGATGTGGACATGGCAACTGAGACTCCAGTCGTCCCGGTGGTGGTCCCGGATGAGGATGCACCCGGAGGGACCTATCCGGCTGAAAATGTTGAGGCCCCGGATCCGGAAGAGGAGTCGCCTTCTGTCGCCTCATCAGGGGGGAATCCTATTAATGATGCGACTTGCACCTCCGCTAGCCCTTTTAGCTATGCGGAGTTGGAAGAGAAGTTGAAACAGATTCCACCCGGCTTGATCACTGTCATGCCTTCAGCCAAGATGTTCGAAATGGTGGAAACGGTACACTATTTTTTTGTGCTTCTTGGTTTTTTTTGTCACGCTGATGTGTTTTGTGGTATGATCTATAACTTTACTTTTCTCGTTTGTGTGTTTGTCTGCAGCTGGTGAGTGGTCTCCGCGGCATGGCCCAACAACACGATCTTTTTACTCGACCTATTGCGGACCACCGATTACATGAAGGTCTTCGCCTCTGCCGCAAAAATAGTGAAGATCACTGCGCCTAAGATTGGAGAAGGCCGAAGCCAGTTTATCCACCGTTCGAGAGGACAACGAAGCTCTCCGGGCGGACTTGGCTGAGGCAAAGAGCCGGGAGGAGTCAACGGTCGTCCGCCTGCATAAGGCAGAGGATGAGATGACCCTTCTGAGGGGGGAGGTGAGGCAACTCCGGACGGAGGCTTCAATTGAAAAGAAGCAGAAAGAAGATTTACAAACGCATCTGGCAGCGCAAAAGGAGGAGCTAGAGAGAGAGTTTGCTGCAGAGAGGGAGGAACTTGAAGCGGACTATCAAAAGCAAGTGGATGACATGTTCTTCTTCGGCTATCGCTGCTGTATGAAGAAGAATGGCATAAAGCGGGATGTCCCTTCAATTCCTCCGGGTGAAGAGAAGAAACTTTTTGACAAACCTGCTCCCTGATAGCTTTTCTCTTTTTGCAATTTTTGCTGTAATCTTCTTTCTGTACTTTCTGTGGTCCGGAGACCTCTTTGTACATACATTTACAGATATCAATAAAACATTTCTTTTTCATTTGTATTTGTCTTGCTTTTTCATTGATAATACTGTTTTAAATTAGACACATTCCATGGTCTAAGTAATGGAGTTCCGTCTAACTTTTGTAGATGATAGGCTCCACTTTCACTTGCCTTAGACACTATATAGGGTCCTTCCCGATTAGCTTGAATTTCCCTGCGCCCATTTCAAAGAAGTGTTTTCAAAAACTTTTCTAAGGACTAGCGTACCATTTTTTTGAAGCTTCGGCCTTACTTTGCGATTGTAATGGGCGGATGCTCTTTGTTGATAGTCTATCATCCGGATGGTTGCGCTTTCCCTCACTTCATCTGCCCAATCCAAGTTTCTTCCCAATTCTGTGTTTGCATCTTTCTGCTTTGCTGCGTCAGTCCGGATAGTAGGTAGACCTATTTCAAGATGGGAATGACTGCATCCATTCCGTATGCGAGGCGAAAGGAGTGTTTCCGTTGGTCGTCTGGGGTGTGGTTCGATAGGCCCATAGGACGCCGGGTAGCTCCTCCACCCACTTCCCTTTGGCTTGTTCAAGCCTTTTCTTTAAGACAGTTGATTAGGGTCTTGTTTGTGGCTTCGCTTGCCCGTTACTTTGAGGATAACGCGGTGTGGAGTACTGAATTCGGATGTTAAGCTCCGAACAGAAATTCTCGAATGCGATGTCACAAATTGTGGACCATTGTCACCTATGATGGTTTGGGGTATTCCAAAACGGCAAACAATGTTTTTCCATGCGAACTTGGTGACATCTTTGTCTTTGATGCTAGCATATGCTTCAACTTCCACCCATTTACTAATGTAATCAGTGGCACAAGGAGGAACTTTTTCTAGGTAGGTGTCTGCTGGGAGGGGTCCCACTATGTCCATGCCCCATTGCGCAAAGGGCCATGGGCTTGAGATTGACTTCAACGTTGCTGACGGCATATGTGGAATGGGAGCATACCTTTGACATTTATCACATTTTTTGACATAGGCTGCCGCGTCTTGCTTCATTGTTGGCCAATAATATCCTTGCGAATGGGCTCTATGTGCCAGAGATCGTCCTCCTGAATGATTCCCGCATATTCCCTCATGTAACTCAGCTAACACATACTGGGCCTCTGAATGCCCTAGGCACCGAAGGTAAGGTCCTGTGAAGGATCGCTTGTACAGGTGCCCCACAATTAGGGTGAAACGGGCAGCTTGCACCCGGACTTTGTGTGCCTGTTTAGGATCTCCGGGTAGAGTGCCTGTCCGGAGATATTCTGCGATGTTGTACGTCCATTCTTGGTCGTCCGCTTGGCTTGCCTTAATGGTATTGCAAGTGGAGATCTCTGCGACAGAGGGGTTGGTTTGCACATGTATAGGCAATAAAATGGCTTCTTTGATAGGGAGGGAGGCAGCTATGCCGGCCAAGGCGTCAGCGCGCCCATTTTCAGTTCGCTTGATTTTTTCGATTGTCCATTCGGTGAATTGCTGCAAGGTGTTCCTTACTTTAGCTAAGTATCGTGCCATGCGTGCGTCCTTAGCCTCATATTCCTTCTGGACGTGCCTTACCACGAGTTGCGAATCACTGTAGATCCGGAGTTTGGAGACGGATAGAGCAAGGGCGAGGTCCAATTCGGACAAGATGGCCTCGTATTCTGCTTCATTGTTAGAGGCAGAGAATCCCAGTCGGATGGCTTGCTCCAGATGTTCCCCAGTTGGGGACTGTAGTAGAAGCCCAACTCCAGATCCTGATGATCGTGAGGCTCCGTCAACTCGCAGAGTCCACCATTCTTGTTTACTTGATTCGTGGTGTTGGCTAGGTCTTCGTGAATATTCTAGCACGAAGTCAGCCATTACTTGGCCTTTCATGGACAATCTGGATTGGAATTCGATTCCAAACTCGTTTAATTCGATGGCCCATTGCAGCATTTTTTCGGTTAAGTCTGGCTTGTGCAGAATGTTACGAAGGGGTTGGTCGGTCAGTACGATGACTGGGTGGGCTTGGAAATAGGGGCGGAGCTTCTGGGCAGCGCTTCGAAGGGCTAAGGCTGTTAGCTCCATTTTTGAATACTTGGTTTCTACGTCGCCAATGCCCTGCTGACGTAGTAGATAGGTTTCTGCTCCTTGGGTGAGGGGCAGCGGAATAGAACGGCGCTGATTGCTCATTCTGATACAACCAGATACATGTATAATTTCTCCTTTGGGATGGGGCTGCTCAGGATGGGTGGTTGCATAAGAAAATGCTTAATCTTTTCGAAAGCGTTTTGACAACTGTCCGTCCATCCGTGTGCTCCAGCCTTTCGTATTGCCAAGAAGAAGGGTCGCAATTCATCAGTGAAGCGGGCTATAAAACGCCCTAGTGCGACGAGCTTGCCTGTGAGGCGTTGTAGCTCATTCTTGTTCTTGGGGGGAGGTGTTTCCACGACTGCCTTGACTTGATCCGGGCTTACTTCTATGCCCCTTTGGCTGACCATAAATCCCAGAAATTTGCCAACACTTACGCCAAAGGCGCATTTAGAAGGATTTAGCTTCATGCCATACTTTCTTAAGAGGTGAAAAACTTCTTGCAAGTGAAGAACATGCTCTTCTCGGGTTTTGCTTTTAACCACTATATCATCAATATATACCTTTACCGTGTGGCCTATCAGAGGTTTAAAGATTTTTGTCATCAATCTTTGGTAAGTGGCGCCAGCGTTTTTGAGTCCGAACGGCATGACTTTGTAGCAATGAGGCCGTGTGGCGTTATGAATGCTGTCTTTTCCTCGTCAGCCGGGGACATGGGAATCTGGTGATATCCGGAGAAGGCATCCAAGAAAGAGAGCATCCCTTGCCCGGCAGTGGAATCCACAATTTGATCTATTCGTGGCAAAGGGAAACTGTCTTTTGGATATGCATTGTTGAGATTAGTGTAATCTACACAAGCTCGCCATTTTCCTTCTTTTTCGGGTACCGCCACCACGTTTGCCAACCAATCCGGATAAGATACTTCTCTGATGAATCCAGCTTCTAGCAATTTGTCAATCTCATTCCGGATGACTTTTTGTCTATCCGGGTGGAAGCGTCTAATCTTCTGCCGGACGGGTCTGGCAGCTGGAAAGACGTTAAGCTTGTGAGAGGCAATAGAGGGATGAATTCCCTTCATATCAGCATGTGTCCATGCGAAGATGTCATGATTTCGTCGGAGGAGGTTTTGCATGCTCTGAGTTTCTTTTGGTGTCATGAGGGAACTGATGTTCGTGAGGTGAGTATTTTCTTCCGAAATTTGGATTGTTTGTAAGGGATCTGCTGTCGGGGATCTTTGTCCGCCGGACCCAATAATTGCTATTGGTCACGTGTATGGCTGGGCTCAGGGGGAGATGCATCCTCCTGGCTGGTTCCTGCTTCTCGTGCTATCTGGTAGCACTGGCGAGCGGCTAACTGGCTACCATACAAGTCAATCTGCCCCTCGTTGGTGAGGAAACTCACCATTTGATGATATGTAGAAAGGATGGCTTTCATGTAGTGTAGCCATGTGCGGCCTAAAATGACATTGAAGGGTGATAACTCTTGTACCACCGAGAATTGTACGTTGAGAGTGACTGGGCCAGCTTGGACCGGTCGGTATAATGTCTTCCAAGGATGTGGTTGATGATCCGTTGAACCCGGATAGGATTCGTCCAGGGTTCTCAAGGCCTGCGAGACTATGTCCCATGTGGTCAACGACTGATGCTTACACAAGATCGGCCGAACTGCCTGGGTCGACCAGGATGCGTCTCACATCGAAATCTCCTATCTCTAGGGACAGGATGAGGGCGTCGCGATGTGGATGCAGTGTCCGGGTGGGATCTACTGGTGGGAAAATGATTGTCCCATCTATGGGGCGAGGGCCTTCTCCAGTTAGTCCAGGCCGGATGGAATTAATGCGCTTGCGTATTGATGCGGCCCCAAAAATTTCTGTCTTTTTCGCCTGAAGTCATACTCCTCGTTAGATGGTCATCCGTTAATATAGTTTATAACGACCTTGGGGGCAGCTGGGGCCCTAGGGGCTCCAGGGTTGTGATGCTGGGAAATGTCCCTACCCCCAGTATCCGAGCGGAGGTATTGCTTTAAATGCCCTGCTTTGATGAGCCTTTCGACCAGATACTGGAGAGACCGGCATGCCTCTGTTGTATGACCATGATCCTTGTGGAAGGCACATCTCCTACTACGATCTCTCGTGGATGGTCTGTTCCGATGGGTCTAGACCACTTGAAATCGGACAAGCCTTGGATCATTGGGAGAAGTTTTTCATACGATATGGAAAGAGGTGTGGGAGGCGGCCTTTCCGGGTGACTTGGCCCTTCCTGCCTTCGGTCAGATGGCCTTGGCCGGTCTGAAATTTTGGCATTTCTTTCCGCACCGCCCCTAGCTGCCTGCCCAGCGACCATGACTTGCTGGGTGGCTGCCCGTACGTCATCTTCGAGCATTGAATATTTGTTGGCACGTTTGAACAAGTCATCCATCGTTGTAGGAGGCTTTTTGGCCAGTGATTCAAAAAATGGGGTGCTTGGACAGATGCTTCGCTTGAAGATCTGCAGGACAGCGTCCATGCTGCAAGCCTCTACTTGAAGTACGGCTTGGCCAAACCGCTTCACGAATTCCCTCAAGGATTCGTTATCTTGCATATTTATGTTCTGCAAGGTGCTGATGTTCTGCTTGTGTCGAGCGGAGCACAAGTATTGTCCCACGAAGGCTTCGGATAGGTCCCCGAAATTGCCAACAGAGTTAGGAGGTAGGTGATGAAACCATGAGAGGGCCTGCCCTTGTAGGCTGGCGGGGAACACTTTGCATAGTAGTGCATCGTTGCCAATATCGAGCGTCATGAGCTGTCGATAATGCATGATGTGGTCGAAGGGATCGCTAGACCCATCGTATGTAGAAAATTTTGGTACGAGGAATCCCCTTGGGGGCTCGTAATAAGTGATATGAGAGCAGAAGGGCGTGGAGAGCATGTCGTCTAACCTTTTGCTGATGGAGCCAATGGGTGGTTCGTTTGGGAGGTTTCTCCCAATATGTTGCTCCGCTGGGTGGGAGTGAACGTTGCGCATCATGGGGGTGACCATGCAGTCATGATGCGGGTGCACGTTCTGCACCATGGGGGTGACCATAGGGTCAGGGCGTGGTGCCAAAGTTGTGGCTACTGGCGACCTAGATCTTCCAGGCTCCTGTGGGCGTAGTCTTGCGCGCATTGAACTCGACAACTGAGATTTTCTATCACGTTGTCTTTTTGCTGAAAAATGAGTGGAGTTCGAGCTTTCCTCACGGGGAGCTCGAGGCATGGGTGTGTGTGGCTCATGAGGCCTCACGTTGCATGTTCCTTGGATAGCTCCTACTGTTCCAGGATATATTGATTCTGGTTCTGGCCTCGAGTTTGCCACCTGGCCTCTTGAACGCTGACGACGAGGAGGCCCTGACGTTGAAGCCTGGATGCGTAACACAACGTTTTCCTCTCTTAATCTTTCTGTTTCCTGGAGGAGAGCTTTCAGTTGTCGTTCGCTTGCCAACTGCCTCCTTTCGATGGTTTGACGCCATTCAAAATCATCATCCTCTCCCCTACCAGATGAACGACTTTGGGAAGGTGTGGCCATCTTTGCTAGTGACTGAATCAAATGAAAATAGCTTCCCACAGACGGCGCCAATGTTGATGCCTCGCGTCCCTGACGATCCACGTAGTTGCCAAATGGATGGACACGCGATCTCAACCTATAAAGGTTCTTGATTCAGTCGTAATACCTGCAAAAGGCATCCGGACAGGGTGTCCGGACGCACCCTCCGATGGTTTTGTTAGCCATGGACAGAGAGAGAGATAAATCAGTTGGCCTTTTACTAGGTACTAGGAGGTTACCTTCCTCTTCGTGTGAAGGTTTATATATAGTTGCAGGAGTACTGTTCCTCTCATTAATGGTGGGGAGATATTTTATGTTGTCATGATGACATTAGGTGGCAGCAGGGCCATCATCACCCTACGGGCGGCTGTCAAGAGACCGTGGTAGGTGATGCGGCTGTCAGAGATCGTGGGAAGTGATCATGTAGAATGATCGTGGGAAGTGACTTGTTGTCACCTCAACTCGTCCTTTCACTCTGCAGGGTGACGGGACGTGGGCCATGGCTGGTTGTTGTGATAACGTGTAAGACTTGCTTTACTTCAATGTAGTGTGTGTAGATAGAGAGAAGGTGGTGAGGGACATGTGAAGATTGAAAGGGTATATGCATGGGCATTAGAAGATGGTGGCAAGGTGGGTATGGAAAAGTGAGTAGAAGTGGCCATGCGTGGCCATGCAAAGGTGGTGGGGATAGGTGAAGGATGGGTGCATGCATGATGAAAAATTGTGGAAAGGGACCAAGAATGTGTGAGGATGAGTGTAATGCGGGTATGAAGGTTAGGGAATGGATATGAAGAATGAAAAGGGATGGTGAGGTTGAAGAGTGTGAAGATACGTGGTGTAGAGAGAGAAAGGTGGTAAGAAGAAGAAAAATGGGTAAGTGGAGGATAGTTATGCATGGGAGGGTGGTGATATACATGAGGGCATGGAGGATACGGGTATGGAGGTTAGTATGGGTATGTGTTGATGAATGGCAACCATGGGGGTGGCCATGCATGCACGATTCCCATGCATGTAGGTGGGTGGCTTTGGGATTCCTATGGAGATGAGCATGGCATGGGTATGGTGGGCAGCCGGGTATGAAAATGGATGGTTTGCATGGGTATGAGGGGTGATGGCTATGGGTGCATGCATGGGATGAGTGATATGGAACGAGCTAGTGAGAGAAAGGGTGATGGGAAGGAAAATGGGTATGAAACAATGGGTTTGATGGCTATGGGTGCATGCATGGGATGAGTGATATGGAACGAACTAGTGAGAGAAAGGGTAATGGGAAGGAAAATGGGTATGAAACAATGGGTTTGATGGCTATGGGTGCATGCATGGGATGAGTGATATGGAACGAGCTAGTGAGAGAAAGGTGGTGAGAAGGAAATGGTCAGTGGGAAATGGGTATGCATGAAATGGTTGTGAGAGGTGGTGCATGAGGCATGAGGGATATAAAACGAGAAGCGGTGGAACATATAATATGAGTAATAGGAATATAGATATGAAGGTGATGGGAAAATGGTGAGATGTTTTCATGGGAATATGGTGAATAGGAATTATGAAATGGGTATGAATGATGGGTTCTTGAGAAGATGGAAGATGAAATGTTCCATATGGCCATGCATGCATACATCACGTGCAAGCAGAGAATGCCAACAACAAACCGAGCATAAAAACACAAAATGCCATCAGCACATAATACCCTTGGGATCTTCATTTGGACTCTGTTATTCCCAGCATAACAATCAAGAGGAGCGACATCATGTCCCGTTAAAAATAGGTCTCCTTCGTGTCTTCCTTGGTTGGGTAACCTTACAATATCTATTCCAACTGCGTATTGACCGTGCTCACCGTCAATAGAAAAATCACCATTGGGTGTCTCATCTTCCAAAAACAATCTCAAATGGTGCCAAAAGATCATTCATTGCAGGGACATTTGCACCCCAAGAACAGAGAGAAACGCGGCAAGAACAGAGTACCAAAAATGGGAATAATAAAATAATTAAATAAAAAAAAGCATTGCAAAGCCCGTTTCATGCTTCATTCAACAAGCTTGCTAACGGATTGAAAGACCATAGGTTCATAAAAAAATATCGGAGTGAATGTTGAGATATTTCATAGTGAAGCTAAAAACAGAGTCGACTTACTCTTCAACAAAACCAAGAGGGAAAGATGATAAAATAATGATCACAAATCCATGGTTATTCTAGAGATCAAGGAAAGCTAACAATATGGCCTGATATACATACACGAAACAAACAATAATATCCGGAGACAAAGTAGAGAAAATAACAAACAGGGACAATGGTGAATATGGGGTTCGTACCTGGAAAGCCCCTTCTAAAAAAAAAAAACCTTCCCAGCCCGCTTCTTTCTCAGTCTCACACTTTCCGTAACCTCTCCCGCCTCCTCCTGGTTTCCTTTCGTTTCTCTTTTTCTCTATTTCTATCTTCTTTGGCAAGTCACTACTTGCTTTATTGTTCCTCCGCTCAGCAAGCATGGCGTCCCTGACCACCAGCATGCAGCATGGTCTCTTTCATCAGCAGCATGGCGTCATGCATGGAGTTTTTTTAGAAGCCGGTCCCCCACGCCAAATGTCTTCTTCTGGGTGCTCCTTAAAGTGACGGGAAAGCTTAGAATGAATGAAACAAATATATATATATAAAAACAAAGCCAAAAGAGGGGTCTACAAATATGCCCCTCTTCGGTAGAATTCACGAGTGTAATGAATATGAACACTAGAGTGATAAAGAAAGTGTGAATAGTGAGTGGAATGAAGTGAACTCTACCGAAGAACAAAGGAGACCCCCAAAAGGACACGAGTGAAACCAGAACTCATTCGAGCCAACAAATGAACAAAGGCTCTAATCCTAAGGGAAAATGATATCTCAAAATGCCTCTGAAGCCACACTAAGGACCCAGACTCCCTCTAAAACGTCTCCGAGAGTGACTCAAAAAACCATATCAAAGATGAGTAACGGTAGAACCACCCTAGAGTACGGACAAAAACGCATCTAAAGGAGAGCTCCTCTATGTGGACTATATGAGGATGCCAAGTGTAGGGTGCCCAACAATATGACCGAAATATGCGTCTCATGATCTCAAAGGACTATGCCATGTGTAGTGAAAGGGGAAATCTAGAAGAGCCTAATGAATAAGCAATAAGCACCAGAGTAGCCAGGTGAGGAAAGTGACTCTAAATGCCCAAAATGGAGGATACATGGTGACTAAAAAAAATGTCTAGATGAGTACGCACAATGGCTCTAAATGCCAAATCTGGAAATGTGACTCTGAATGTCATACTGAAACAAAGACCTGGACGTCGAACTGACCTGATAGGAAGAATGAATAACCGAACTATATGGGTGCGGTCCCGACTCAAACTAAACACAAACTGATAGGGAAATGGCCGATCGATATGGGTGCGGCCCCGACTCAAACAGACATGACAAGATAAATGATAAGGAGATGACCGATCGATATAGGTGCGGCCCCGGACTCTAACTAACAAGACAATGACCGATCGATATAGGTGCGGTCCCGACACAAACTGAACTGATAGGAAGATGGCCGATCGATATAAGTGCGGCCCCGAACTCTAAGTGACAAGACAATGACCGATCGATATATGTACGGTCCCGACTCGAACTGACACGATAATGACCGATCGATATAGGTGCGGTCCCGACTCGAACTGAACTGACAAGAAGATGGCCGATTGATATAGGTGCGGCCCCGACTCAAACTGAACTGATAGGAAGATGACCGATTGATATAGGAAGACAAGACAATGACCGATCGATATAGGTGCGGTCCTGACTCAAAGTGAACTGATAGGAAGATGGCCGATTGATATTGGTGCTGCCCCGAAAACTGGCAAGACAATGACCGATCGATATATGTGCGGTCCCGACTCGAACTGAACTGACAATGAGATAACCGATTGATATAGGTGCGGCCCCGGACTCTAACTGACAAGACAATGACCGATCGATATAGGTGCGGTCCCTACTCCAACCGAACTAAAAAGGAGATGGCCGATCGATATAGGTGCGGCCCCATACTCTAACCGACAAGACAATGACCGATCGATATATGTGCGGTCCCGACTCGAACTGAACTGACAAGGAGATGACCAATCGATATAGGTGCGGCCCCGACTCAAACTGAACTGATAGGAAGATGGCCGATTGATATAGGTGCAGCCCGGATCATGGCGAAAAGACAATGACCGATCGATATAGGTGCGGTCCCGACTCAAACTGAACTGATAGGAAGATGGCCGATTGATATAGGTGCGGCCCGGAAAACTGGCACGATAATGACCGATCGATATAGGTGCGGTCCCGACTCGAACTGAACTAACAAGGAGATGGCTGATTGATATAGGTGCGGCCTTGGACTCTAACTGACAAGACAATGACCGATCGATATAGGTGCGGTCCCGACTCAAACTGAACTGATAGGAAGATGGCCGATTGATATAGGTGCGGCCCCAAAAACTGGCAAGACAATGACTGATCAATATAGGTGCGGTCCCGACTCGAATTGAACTGATAAGGAGATGGCCGATTGATATAGGTGCGACCCCGGACTCTAACTGACAAGACAATGACCGATCGATATAGGTGCAGTCCCGACTCCAACTGAACTGATAAGGAGATGACCGATCGATATAGGTGCGGCCCTAGACTCTAACTGACATGACAAGGAGATGGCCGATCGATATAGGTGCAGCCCCGACTCAAACTGACAAGATGATGACCGATTGATATAGGTGCGGTCACGACTCCAACTGAACTGACAAGGAGATGGCCGATCAATATAGGTGCGGCCCCAGACTCTAACTGACATGACAAGGAGATGGCCGATCGATATAGGTGCGGCCCCGACTCGAACTCAAACTGACTGATGGTGATCTGATCAAGTGGCCCAAAGCCAAAGGATATCTAGGATAACGATGCAAACAAACTCGGAAAGAGGGGATATGCCCCAGTATGACAACTCATGAGGATCGACAGCTAGGTCAAAAGATAGTGAAGCAAGTGAAAGGTCCGATGATCCTAAAGAAGGCTAGAAAAGGAGGGTATGCCCCAGTATGGAACTCACAAGGGTCAACAACTAGATCAAAAAGTAAATGAAACCTATGGAAGGTCTGATGATCTCGGAGAAAATGGGATATGCCCCAGTATGCAATGATGAACAGACAGAGATGCACAATGTCTCAAAACTACTGTACTCTGAAATATGCTCATCCATCATGTAATGAAAATGCCCAATCTCAGATAGGTAATGCCAAACAGGACCATGTATCGTGACACCATGCTGACAAAACAAAACTAACTGGTGAATAACAACAATAATGATAACCAGTGCTCAAAATGAAAAGAGCAAGCAAATCAACACTCAACATGCCAACTATCAAAATGAAAGCATCGTCACTAATAAGTCAACAATCTGTCAGGCCCTGCCATCATGGAAGATGTTGAACCTAAAGTCCAAAAGATGTATGAAAACATAACCAAGGTGATCGAGGACTGATTAACATCTCCTCCTAATCGAGAAAAGGGTGAAGTCATGTGTTACGGTGGGATGTGTAGGATAAAAGAAGGTGATGATCAGGCTCTGGTAAGATAGAAAGTACAAAAGTATCAAGGGTGAAATGTCTGAGTATGAAATGAAAGGTAGAGAGATATCCAAGATCGTCCAAGTATGCCGAGAAGACTAAACCCGAGGTATCAAGAGCTCCATAATCCATCGAAAAACAGTAATCACAAACAGGAAGTCAAATCTCGATGTCAAAACATCCAACTAGGCGGCTATGCCCCAGTATGCAATGAGGACAACATGAAATAATCCAATGATCTCCATATCACTCGTCAGATGCTCCAATGTCAAGAACCAATCTAATCTCCCTCCAAAAGATGGACATGCCCCAGCGTAAAGGATCCAAATAGGGTGGCTATGCTCCCATGAAAAAATGCTCTCCATCCCGACTATGCTCCAGTGTAAATCAGTGCATCCAAGTCAACAACTGCTAAAAAGAACCACGCATAGTGCATATCAATAAATCAATCGATCTCCACTCCTGACGCCAAAAATGGAAACATCTCAACACAATCCATATGAATCAGGATCCCAAGGCTCTATGAATGTGAATGAGGTGGCTATGCCCTAGTATAAACTGCCTGAAGTGACTATGCTCCAATGAAAATCAAAGTCCAATGCCAACTAGAGGGCTATGTCTCAATACGTGCAATCTCTGAAGTGGCTATGCCCTAGTGTAAAGCATCATCCCGAAAGAAAACGTCATCGATGAGGGGGGTATGTCCCAGTGTAGATAACGGCGCCTCTGAAAATCCATCACCGATAATAGGGGTATGCCCCAGTGTAAATCATCATCTCAACTCCCCATCCATCATGCTCCGAGGAATAATCTCCGACCAAGCTCAAGTATTGCCCACGTGTGAGCTGTCAAACACAATGTGAAGTAATGGCCTCAGGGTGGTCTTCAGACACGGGACGTAACGTAGGCTAAGGTAATAGGGTGAAAGAAATGAAAGGAAACTAGGCTCAAAGATCCCAATGATATAATCCCCATACCTCTCATGCATGAGATGCAATGCGTAGAAAACGTCATGAGTCCCGGACCTAGGGGTCCCCACACGAAAAGTGATGATAAATGAATGGTCACATCGAATGAACAAGTATGACGTGTGTGTACCAATCCCAAGTCAAACATCAAGCAGGATGAAAAAAGAAAGAAATCAGAAGAGCTATGATGGAATGGAGGAACAAAACAAAGATACAAGAAAACAAAGAGATAGAAAAATGAGTGATGGTCAACCTGCATCAAAGCATAGAAAGTAGTCACATCCGAAATAGATGGAATGATGGATAGAACAGGGACCCAGAGATACTAAAGGAAGGTCGCTCGTCTCTCTCACAAAAATCGAATGGATGACTCATACTCTCACCTAAAATATACATCAAGATGAATCTTAGAAAGAAGCTCTCATACGAACTCTCTCTAACACATGAACTCAATGAAGCAACCCGGCACGTCCATACACATGCCCAATGAAGAACGATAAAATGAACAATGCGCTATATATATATATATTTTTTTTCATTTTTTTTTTCATTTCATTTCATTTTTTTTTTTTTTGCGCATACTCTGATCAATAATGAATGAACTCCCATGAAAATACATACCCAAATGATCAAACCCTCTCCACATACGAATGTAACATGAATCCTCACCAACAAGACAACCTCTCAAAATAACATCTCTGAACCACTGCCCATGGGGTGAATGATAGGAAAGAATGTGACAATCCTCCATGCAGTGACGTGTGAAAAACCATCACTCAAGGTGAAACAAGGATAATGTCGAGTAATCAATGAGGAAAGGAAAATATAGAGAACGAATATCACAATTACCCACCTCCGAAAACCCAAAATTCTCATATGAACTGAATTCTGTAGAAGAAAATAAACAGATCTCAATCACAGAAAATCCGACACAAGCGTCAACAATCTAACAACAGATCTAATAAAAACGAAAAAAAAAACCAATGCCCTTTCCTTAAACAACCATAAATGAATAAATAACTACTCCAAATTTTTTTTTAAAAAAAAAAACAAGGGAAAGTTATGCTTTGGGCTTCCCATCCCAAAATAATAACATTTTCAAACCCAACTTTGCACAAAAAAAATACCTACACTGATGATAAAAAAAATTAGGGATTTCATGCACTCTGCTATGAGGTGTTTTCTCATTCAGAAATTGCCCTCTCTTTTCAGCCACTTTAGCGTCCACATCAGAAGGCCTACAAAACCAAAAAAATTCACTATCTCACTCACTCGATCACCCAACCTTCTTTTCCAATGGATCAAGCTCGAGTTTCTTCTGGTAGGGTTATCTCTGTTTCTCTTCTTCTCAGACATCATAAATCTCTTCACGCCATTGCCTCCAAAGCCACCACCGCATCATCACCATCATCATCATCACCACCAGCAACCCCAACCCAAACCCCAATCGGCTCCTCTAGATTTCCCCACACAGGTCTGTTCTCCTTGATACCCGTTTTTCTATTCTCCGTATTTATGTAAGTGGGTGTTTGATTAATTTTTGATTGCTTTTTTGAATTGCAGAAAGAGAGTGATGATGGAGGTATTGGCTTCGGCAACACCGTCAATATTAATTTCTATTCCTCTTGTTTCTACAGGTTTTGTATTATTTCTTTTATTTTTTTTATTATTTGTTTGCTCGTATTCAATTCAATTGTAGATATCTATTTCATCTTTGGATGTTATGTGAAAATTAAACTTCTCTGTTTTCTTGGATGAATCTAATTGTTGAGATGGGTTTGTAAATTAAGATTTGATGGTTCATTCTAATTAGGGTTTTGTTGAAATGGATGCTATTTTGGTTGTGTTAAATTTATGTGTTGGAATTGTAAAAAGGAAGAACTTGTTTGTAGAGAAACATGTTGGGAATAAATTCAATTATTTATAATATAGAATAAGTTCGTTGCTTCTTTCAACAGTTGAAATGATGTTAGAATCATTTTAAGTGTACCAAAAAAAATTGTAGATCTTAAATGCTATCACTAAGGTTGTGGTGCTTAAAAATATCCTATATTTATATTGGGAAATCAGAAAATTTGTGGGCCTATTGAGAAATAATTTTCAGTGTACGGTAGAAAATTTGTAGGACTGGACCTTTCTCGTCATATATTGATAAATTAAGGGAAAGTTGTGTTTCGGGAGGCCCATTTCAAGGTAATATTGTTTTCAAAACCCAAGTTTGCATAACCCAAGATATGTCCATTATTTGAAGAAAATTTTTCCTTTTCATGCACTCTGGTCTTAGGTGTTATTTCATACCGAAAATGAGCCTTACCCTTGGGCCAGCTCAACGTCCACATCAGGAACCTAAAAAGCCCAAACTCCATGTCAGCAGCCAAGACGTAATTTAGTAAAGATTCATATGTGAACTGGAAAAAAAATGAAAGCTGAAAGACGATCACAAAAAAGACCCAAACCCGGCTGAGCTTTCATTGATTTTCAAGGGCATGAGGTATGTGGGTCATCGTGAATCATGTTTTTCTTTAGTGGGTATGAATTATTTTCGAAGTGTTTTATGATCTTATTGCTCTTATCATGGGTTACTTTGGAAACTTGAATGATAATGGTGTTGATTTACAATATTTCTGAAATTGTTGAATGATAGTTTGATTGCATTCTTGTGGGGTTTTTCTATTTGTTTATTTTTTCTTTTATTAATTGTGTTGCAATTTGTGGTTTTGATGTTGCCGATTTTTTTCTTCTTGTGGTAGGATCCCAATTCAAGCATTTAGGAATTACGGTTTGGGATGCATCAATGGTATTTTGTGAAATTTCTGGTAATGTCTATTATTCATTTGAGAATTTTAGCATTATTTTCATCTATGGGTTACCAATTCAAAATTGTTGATCTGTTGAGTTGTGTTCAATTTCTATGCAATCCGAGTCTCGAGGGCGAGGGCAGGGTTTCCACCTCTTGGTTTTGTAGGGGCCTCAACCTTTTAAGTCCTGTTTTAAGTGCCTTTAAGCCATTAATCAGGATTTAGTTGCTTATTCCCAGTGAGGGGAAGAATTAGAGTCTTAAGAGAAAGTTGCTAAAATCAACTATTACCTTTCCTGAGAGAAAGAGTTGCTTAAAGCTGTTTTCTCAAGTTAAGAGTTGCCCAAAGTAGTGCCCTTCCTCTCCTGTGCATGAGAGTATCATAGCGATAAGAGAAATTCCTGGTGTTCTTGTTGATTTGCTTATCATAATAGCAGTTTTTGGATGCAATCCCCTTTCTTTTGATCTCTTTTCTCTGATTTTATCTTAGTTTTAGATATCAGTTTGAGTGTTAGTAAGGAGTCGTGCCCCACAGCTCCCAACTCTTAGTAATTGGGATAAGGCTTTGCTAAGGTGTATTCTATAATGGAACATTGCAATAATGAAATTGCATAGATGGATTCAGGCCTCATTTTGAACAATTTGTATTTTTTTTTTGGATCAAAGCACTTTAAACCAGAAGAAATTTAGGACTGTACCTTAGGTACTACCTTAAGAGCCCTTAGGTACTACGTTAATGGCCCTTAGGTACTACCTTAAGGGACCCTAGGTACTACCTTAGCTAAACTTGAACTCAACCTCTCCCAAGCCTTGGGTCTTCCTTTGTGACCCTTAGACCATGCCATTATGTGCTTCTCTTGTGTGCTCAAGTGGTCCACCAATGGTTTTTTGGTACTGTTCTCTTAGGTACTACCTTAATGGCCTTTAGGTACTATCTTAGTGGCTTTCAGGTACTACCTTAAGGGACCCTAGGTACTACCTTAGCTAAACTTGAACTCTACCTCTCCCAAGCCTCAGGTCTTCCTTTGTGACCCTTAGACCATGCCATTATGTGCTTCTCTTGAGTGCTCATGTGGTTTATCAATGGTTTTTTTGGTATTATACCTTAGGTACTACCTTAATGACCTTTAAGCACTACCTTAGTGGCCTTTAGGTACTACCTTAGTGGCCTTCAGGTACTACCTTAAGGGACCCTAGGTACCACCTTAGCTAAACTTGAACTCAACCTCTCCCAAGCCTCGGGTCTTCCTTTGTGACCCTTAGACCATGCCATTATGTGCTTATCTTGAGTGCTCAAGTGGTCCAACAATGGTTTTTTGGTACTGTACCTTAGGTACTACCTTAATGGCCTTTAGGTACTACCTTAGTGGCTTTCAGATACTACCTTAAGGGACCCTAAGTACTACCTTAGCTAAACTTGAACTCAACCTCTCCCAAGCCTCGGGTATTCCTTTGTGACCCTTAGACCATGCCATTATGTGCTTCTCTTGAGTGCTCAAGTGGTCCAACAATGGTTTTTGGTATTGTACCTTAGATACTACCTTAATGGCCTTTAGGTACTACCTTAGTGGCCTTCAGGTACTACCTTAAGGGACCCTAGGTACTACCTTAGCTAAACTTGAACTCAACCTCTCCCAACCCTCGGGTCTTCCTTTGTGACCCTTAGGTCATGCCATTATGTGCTTCTCTTGAGTGCTCATGTGGTTCACCATTGGTTTTTTGGTATTGTACTTAGGTACTACCTAAAGGGACCCTAGGTATTACCTTAGCTAAACCTCAACTCAACCTCTCCCAAGCCTCGGGTCTTCCTTTGTGACCCTTAGACCATGCCATTATGTGCTTCTCTTAAGTGCTCATGTGGCCCACCAATGGTTTTTTGGGACTGTACCTTAAGTACTACCTTAATGGCCTTTAGGTACTACCTTAGTGGCCTTTAGGTACTACCTTAGTGGCCTTCAGGTACTACCTTAAGGGACCCTAGGTACTACCTTAGTGGGTTCTCATTTCTTAATGGTCGGGTACTTGGTAGACTAGATGACTTGAGACAAGTTGAAGCCAAATATGCAGCTTTTCTTTTTAAACAGCAACTCACAACCTTCCTTGAGAATATATATGGAATGATAAGAGACAATTTAAAGAAATATTTCCCCATTGCTTGGATTGTGTATTCAGGAAATTCTTCTTAGCAATGGTTAATTTGAAACAAAATATGAATGGTATGACTAGTTCCATTTAATATCAGTAACAACTCAAATTATATGATGATTGGACTATTCTTTTCTTTCTCATGTTTCCCAGCCAGATGATCTGCTTTCATCAAAGATCCAAAGTATGTGTCCAACCATCAGTGGTAATGTTTGTTGTACAGAAGCTCAATTTGACACATTGCGGACACAAGTCCAACAAGTAAGATTTTGTTTCTTTAGTTTTATGTTGCTTGTCAAGCTTTTCAAGTTATTTTTATTTCTTTCATATGATTGACTGAATCCTGATTTTCTCTTTGCAGTATTTTGTTTTGTATCAAATCACATATCATTGCTTACTAATTGGGAAACTCGTAGTGATTTGTCCTTTATAGCAATGTTAGACTAAGAAAGTGTCATTAGTTTACTACTTTGATAGTCCACTGTGAAAAATTTGTGAAAAAACGACACTGAAAAAAAAAAATTAAAGAGTATTGAACTTTATAGTTTTTTTTTTTTTAAATAATTATGGTTGTGATGATATAATCTTTAATTTTTTTCAGCACCCCATGATAAAATAATAATTGGCACTCCCATAAATGAAAAAAAAATATATATTGAAAAAATGTCATTTATTTAGGTTAGCTAATATCTGATGAATGCCATTGAATCTCTATTTGTTTCCATTTGTGGTTATCTATTAATATGCTCCTGTTTGGTGATTCTGACTTCTAAGATTTAGTATTTCATGTTGGAATTGAATGTGAAAATGATGTGAAGGAATCATTTTTTAACAGAAAAAAGTGAGGAATAGAAGAGAAAATTTGAAAGCTCATCATTTATCTTGTTCTCCTTTTTTCAAAGTAAAAATTATCTGGAGCTAAGCCTTGGACCCTATTGGTTGGTGATCTGATTTATGGAAATTTGGGGTTAAAACCTTCATATTTTTTAGTTAGTGGGAGTCTGTTTACCTAGAAATAAACATCATGATACCTAATTTCTTTGTGTACTATTCAATAGAAGCCCATTTTGGGGCTAGTCATTTAGCCATTGAGTATGGATGTGTATAACAATGTCCATGCAGTGCATCTGTGGTAATTACTTTATAGTTGTATGTGTTTCTATCTTTTATTTTTGGGTTGTTTAATATATGGATAATTACTAACTTCTATGTTTAGATACATTTTAAATTTAAATGTGGGAGTTTTGTCAACCTACAATGCAACAACTTTGAACTGTTAGAGGCGACTTAGCAAGTGTCTAGAAAGCAAGGTGAGCACCTACTTAAAGCTTTCCTATATGTGGAAACTGGAGAGACAGGTGCTCATCCTCTAAGTACTGGTTTCAGATTTGCCTCATATCTCAAGTGAATTTTATTTGTTATTTATTTTTAGTTTCAAAATTCTGGCTTGGAATGTAGATAACTTGGAATGCTTTTTGTAATTCTTAGAAGTGGTGTTTTTTATTTTCTTTTGGTAGGGTGGATCATCTATTTTATTTTCTTAGGGGATACTTAATGTGCTTTCTCATTTTTGACTGTTGTATGAACCAATTTTGAACTTCATTGCTACAAATGCAATCAATTGAATCATAGTTTTGCCACCATTTAAGTTTGAATTTCTTATCCAAAGAAGAGGAAATGGAAATGGAACTATCTTAGTCAAAGTGTAGTCATAACACACTATCAATAGATTGTGAGTTGGGTTATAAAGAGCATTAATCTTGGAGGAACCTTGATATGATTAAATAAAGGAAATAATAATAATTGTAATATACCATCAATAGACTATGAACTAGGCCGAAAAGAGTGTTAATTTTGGAGGAACCTTGAGATGACAGAAAGGAGGAAGGAATAATAATAATACACTATCAATAGACTGAATAATAATAATAATAATACACTTTCAATAGGCTGGGCCATAAAAAGCTCTCTCTGATATTGAATGATACACTGTGAACTAGGCCATCTTTTCATATCTCATGTTTTTACTATTGAGCTATGTGCTAGTGGGGACATGAAAAGCTTCATGTCTAGACAGAATAATCTTTTCATAACTCTTTCTTTTACTGATTTTTTGTAGTCTCTGGAGAATGGAAAAGGTTTCTATGTTCTCTAATTATAAAATATTATATTTTTTTGGAACATGCTTTTCTCCTTCCGTTTCTGAAACTATTCCACTTGTAGAAAACTAAATTGTGACAGACAATTGATTGGTGTGAAATTTTATAATGCTTCAGAAATTTTATTCAGTTATTTTAATTTGAGTCTTAAAACCTAGAGTTTAGCACATGACCAATACATTTCTTTTGAGGGAATAATTTATGCAGTTATCTAAATTTGAGGTGGCATGGGGCTTAAGCCTACAATACTCATAGTGATGTCCTAATACATGCAACTAAAGCAGTTATTGTTTGCTTCTTTTTCCCCTATTTGTTTCTTCAGTTGTTGACATGATTATTTGAAGTTCTTTGCTGCTATTTTTATTCTGGTTAAGGTTTTAGTTTTCGGTATGAAGTGACTATGCTTGTCTTTATTGAGATATTGAAGCATTCCTGATTTTATTTCACTTGAATGATATTTACAGATGTCGCCGGGACTGTCCACATTGGCTCAGGATGGACTAACACCAAGGTGAGTAGTAGCGTGCATTCGACCGATCCTGTGGCTGTGTATGAAGTTGATAAGGTCCTTCTCCCTGAAGCAATCTTTGGCACCGACATTCCTCCTATCCTAGCTCCAGCACCAGCTCCTGACATCAGCCCTGCTGCAGATGCTCCAACTGCTTCAGATGAGGTTGGGTCTCCACGAGCATCTTCAACCCCATCTTCTTCCTATAGGGTAATCAGCTTACGTGTTTGGAGCCAATTGGTTTTGGCCATTTCAGGTGGGCTGGTCTTGTTCTTATAAGAGAGGATTTGTCAAGTCTTTAATTTATATGAAGAGGGTATATCCATTGCTTTGATTTCAAGCCATTTTTTTGATTACATATGTTACTGAAACTATGAGAATGTGAGTTTTCTTGTATTAATTACTACTTGTATTTCAATGAAATTTTGTTTGTGCTATGGTTTTCATTTGGGAATGGTTATATGCTCCTTGTTCTCCATCCAATCCTTGTGCTCTTGAGACAATCATCATCTCCAGCATATATTCAAACTTGTAACATGCTAGCATTTAAGTTCATTACAGTCCAACTTTGAAGGGCGTATGATCACCAACTAAATGGTCTTTTTCTCATTTGTTATCTGCTTTAGCTTTCTGCTAAGGGTGTTTCTCATGATGGGAATTTCCCTGATTCTTTGACAAGATACAAGAGCATTAAGTTGTTAATAATTAGGCATGAGCTTTACAAACTGCAGTTTAAATAGTGTTTTTCACAGCATCTTCCCCCCATACATTTGGCCGGTGTCCTTGGGATGGGACTCATGAGAGAAAAAAGTAAAAAAAGACCTCCAATTCTCTGTAATGAAAGTGAATTGTTGATGTCTCATGATTTATTCATTACATATGCAGACGACTATAGTTTTTGACAAAAATGTGGTATCCCTCCCTACCAAACCTTCCACTCACATCATACTTTGAGACCTGCATGGGCCAAAAACATTTTATAATATCAATTTAATTTTTTTAAATCAATATTTTAATTTTTTTTTTCACAAAAGTTTTTTGTTTTTTTAGTCAAATCCATGATAAAAACATAGTATACATGGGATTTTAATATTTATTAAAAAAGGTAGATGAAAAAAAATGTGAATTAATTTCATTTATCTTTTCTCGAATTTTAATTAAATACATTTAATTTTATTTGTTTGAAATTTTATTGAATATTGTTTATTGTTTTAATTTATTTTCATCTTGATGAAATTTTAAATTAAGGAAAATAAGGTAAATTTAGTAAAAACTGAGGTGAATATGGAGTGGCATGAGGGGCCAGCCCTAAATGCTGACGTGTGATGCTGATATGGCAAGTGGACTTCACTTCCAAAGTGACGTCTTTTCTCGGTTTTTTTTTCTTTTTTAAGGTTTTGAAAAATTTCACACAAAAATAATAAAGACAAAAAAATTCCTATCATTTTATTGTCCATGAATAAATTATAAATATAGAAAATTTCTTAGCCCTTCTTCTCTCTTTTTATGATTTTTAATTACATTAATTTTGCATTATGCAAATATAATTTCTATACAAAAAAACTAACATAATTTAAATAATTGGACATTTATTTTAGCTTATATTGACAAAATTTGTACATATTAGCTTTAATTTAAATTTGAAAAATGATAAAATTTTATTTCCCTAGATATAGTTGTTAGCTTTACATCTAAACTAAAATTTATTCCAAAGCTTATGATATTTCAAAAATTCTCAATTTCTCTTATGTTGTGACCTTTAACAAACAAATTGTCTTATGCTTCAAACGCTTGAGTGATCATTTTCAATTTAACAACGTTGATAATAATAATCCCAATAAACAAAAGGTGGACCCCTTGAGGACACAAGAGAACCACATAATGACATGGTCTAAGGGTCACAAAGGAAGGCCGAGAGGCTTGGAAAAGGTAAACCCCAACTTTAGCTAAGGTAGTACCTAAGGTCCCTTAAAAGTAGTACTTGAAGGCCACTAAGGTTGTACCTGAAGGCCACTAAGGTAGTACCTAAGGGCTCTTAAGGTAGTACCTAAGGTACAGGTCATAAAAAACAATGGTGGACCACTTGAGCACTCAAGAGAAGCACACAATGACATGATTTAAGGGTCGAGAGGAAGACGTGAGGCTAAGGAGAGGTTGAGTTGAGGTTTAGCTAAGGTAGTACCTAGGGTCCCTTAAGGTAGTACCTAAAGGCCACTAAGGTAGTACCTAAGGGCTCTTAAGGTAGTACCTAAGGTACAGTCCATAAAAAGCAATGGTAGACCACTTGAGCACTCAAGAGAACCACACAATGGCATGGTCTAAAGGTCAGAGAGGAAGACGTGAGGCTTGGGAGAGGTTGAGTTGAGGTTTAGCTAAGGTAGTACCTGAAGGCCACTAAGGTAGTACCTAAGGGCTCTTAAGGTAGTACCTAAGATACAATCCCTAAAAAGCATTGGTGGACCACTCGAGCACTCAATAGAAGCACATAATGGCATGGTTTAAGGGTCAGAAAGGAAGACCCGAGGCTTGGGAGAAGTTGAGTTGAGGTTTAGCTAAGGTAGTACCTAGGGTCCCTTAAGGTAGTACCTGAAGGCCACTAAGGTAGTACCTAAGGGCTCTTAAGGTAGTACCTAAGGTACAGTCCCTAAAAAGCATTGGTGAACCACTTGAGCACTCAAGAGAACCACACAATGGCATGGTCTAAGGGTCAAAGAGGAAGGTCGGAGGCTTGGGAGAGGTTGACTTGAGGTTTAGCTAAGGTAGTACCTAGGGTCCCTTAAGGTAGTACCTGAAGGCCACTAAGGTAGTACCTAAGGGCTCATAAGGTAGTACCTAAGGTACAATCCCTAAAAAACATTGGTGGACCACTTGAGCACTCAATAGAAGCACATAATGGCATGGTTTAAGGATCAGAAAGGAAGGCCCGAGGCTTGGGAGAGGTTGAGTTGAGGTTTAGTTAAGGTAGTACATCGGGTCCCTTAAGGTAGTACCTGAAGGCCTCTAAGGTAGTACCTAAGGTAAAATCCCTAAAAAGCATTGGTGGACCACTTGAGCACTCAAGAGAACCACACAATGACATGGTCTAAGGGTCAAAGAGGAAGGTCGGAGGCTTGGGAGAGGTTGAGTTGAGGTTTAGCTAAGGTAGTACGTAGGGTCCCTTAAGGTAGTACCCGAAGGCCACTAAGGTAGTACCTAAGGGCTCTTAAGGTAGTACCAAGGTACAGTCCCTAAAAAGCATTGGTGGACCACTTGAGCACTCAATAGAAGCACACAATGACATGGTCTAAGGGTTAGAAAGGAAGGTCTGGGGCTTGGGAGAGGTTGAGTTGAGGTTTAGTTAAGGTAGTACCTAAGGGCTCTTAAGGTAGGGTCCCTTAAGGTAGTACCTGAAGGCCACTAAGGTAGTACCTAAGGGCTCTTAAGGTAGTACCTAAGGTACAGTCCCTAAAAAGCATTGGTGAACCACTTGAGCACTTAAGAGAACCACACAATGGCATGGTCTAAGGGTCAAAGAGGAAGGTCGGAGGCTTGGAAGAGGTTGAGTTGAGGTTTAGCTAAGGTAGTACGTAGGGTCCCTTAAGGTAGTACCTGAAGGCCACTAAGGTAGTACCTAAGGGCTCTTAAGGTAGTACCTAAGGTACAGTCCCTAAAAAGCATTGATGGACCACTTGAGCACTCAATAGAAGCACACAATGACATGGTCTAAGGGTTAGAAAGAAAGGCCTGAGGCTTGGGAGAGGTTGAGTTGAGGTAGTACCTAGGGTCCCTTAAGGTAGTACCTGAAGGCCATTAAGGTAGTACCTAAGGGCTCTTAAGGTAGTATTTAAGGTCTGGCCACTCCTAAAAGCATTGGTGGACCACTTGAGCACTCAAGAAAACCACACAATGGCATGGTCTAAGGGTCAAAGAGGAAGGCCGGAGGCTTGGAAAAGATTGAGTTGAGGTTTAGCTAAGGTAGTACCTAGGGTCCCTTAAGGTAGTACCTAAAGGCCATTAAGGTAGTACCTAAGGGCTTTTAAGGTAGTACCTTAGGTACATCCCAAAAACTATTAGTGGAACACTTGAGCACTCAATAGAACCACATAATGGCATGGTCTAAGAGTCACAAAGGAAGGCCCGAGGCTTGGGAGAGGTAGGGTTCAAGTTCAGCTAAGGTAGTACCTAGGGTCCCTTAAGGTAGTACCTAAGGGCTCTTAAGGTAGTACCTAACGACACACCCAAAAAACCATTGGTGGACCACTTGAGCACTCAAGAAAACCACATAATGGCATGGTCTAAGGGTCACAAAGGAAGGACCGAGGCTTAGGAGAGGTAGAGTTCACGTTTAGCTTACCGAAATAGTATTAAGTGCACAAAAAGAATAATAGTTTGGTCAATAACGGACAAAGCCCATATTCTAGTTTCTTTGTTCCAAAAAAATTGGCATCCTAACATCTATACCAACTTTTCTTCCTTTCTTCCTTCCTATCTTGTTCGAAGAAATGAAGCAACCAAGTACTCAATGAACTTTTCTAAGTAAAATTTATTTGTTTGAGAACTAAAGAGTAGTGCATTCCTTTGCTTATGTAAAGACAATTACACCCTAAATGATTATTTCGTAGAGAAATGGACAAGATGATAGGCTTAATATAATATTTATACAAAAAGATATTATAAACTAGATTCACAAACTTTTTGTTTCATTATAATTATACTAAAAATCTTTCAAACAAAGAAACTAGCACATCTCAACTCATCCACTTTCATTATTTTCTTACATTCAAGTGGCTCCTGATGGAAACCATAATCACAACTTATAATATTTTACTCTACCACTGATCCATAAATCTAGAAACCATTTTTGACAACAATATCTTGTAAGTACCAGCACCATATATCATTCCAACACTATCAACAAGTCCAACACCAATGTTTTAATACTACATTTTACACATAGGCAAGAAAAATATTTTTCCCCTAGTGGAAGCAATTTTATTAACATATTTGCTAACTTCTTGGACCAGTTTATGTCATGGGAACTGACTTACATCATTGCATATCAATCATCATTGAAATAAATGAACTCCTAAAATTCAAAAGTTCTCTTTCAAAGAGATGAAACAACTAAGTACCAAAAAACATTTTCTAGATTGAATACACTTTTTAGCAACTAAGGAATAGGCAATTCCTTTGTTTATGTAGAAAAATAGTGACTTGTAATCGTGTCAAATATTGAAAGCAAAATAGGCTTAACATATTATTTTGGTCACTAAGATGTTATATACAACATGAAAAACTTCTTGTTTCAAAAATATGTATATGTTTCAAAATTAACCTATACCCATATGGGCAGCAAGGGATAAATATTTGTACTTCATCCAGTTGCTGACAATTTCACTTCAGTTTTACCAAAAATCATTCTTAGAAAAGAACGAACACATATCACCCCATCCACTTCCTTTATTTTTTAAAACCTAAAATAACACCAAGGGCCACAAACCCATGATGTACCACAAAGACACAAGCACATCATTCATCCTGAACCCATCATCTCCCTTCAAATTCGGCAACGTTTTCAAGAAATACACATCCCTTGACTAACAAAGGCAAAAAATAATGTGTTACACTCTTCTTAGAGTGATCAAATTGTGGGGAAGAAAAACGAAAAAGAACATATAGAGCAGGTATATTCATTTACTCGATCAATTATACCTCAATGTGTACCATATAAAATAACTGGTACCATAGAACTATGACTAGAATTTGAAATGGGTTTCTAGCCCTAGTACTCATCAGGATTTTCCAAATTAATGAAATAAGCACAACAACAACAACAACAAAACCATATCCCATCAAATTAAACAAACACAAAAGAAAAACAAAAGCACTTCTCTTTAGTATGAAATGGTTACTATCCATGGTACCGGAGTCTGGTCAGGAGTGAGGTTGAAAACATAGTAGATGAGTCCAACCCACAACACGAAAAGCAGAGCTGATGTTGTCCAGTCTCCTCCATCCCCACCATCTCTGTTCTCACTCTCCAATTTAGCTCAATTTTCAGCAGCTGGGTTTTCTGGATTCTGAGTGTTGAAGGAGCTTTGACAGATTTGAAGGCCACCCCTTTTCTGAAATGTAGAAATTGGGTGTTTGGGTTTACTGAGAATTGGAGGGTTTGGGTTTGGGTTTGGGGTTTTGATAAATGAGATTCTGGAGTTGGAGTTGCGGGTTTTGAGAGAAACGAATGGGAGAGTAGAGAAGTTGCAGAAGATGAGGGTGGTGTTGGCCAACTTGGTAGGGAAAGTTGTTCGGGTCGGGTTTCTTTGTGCTTTGAGAATGAAAGTTTCAAATTGTTCTGCTGACATGGGAAGATTTGCTGATGACATGGAGAGATTTAGGGGTAATATGGGAAGAGGAAAAATAAACAGTAGATAGTGCACGTTTTGGATATTACTTTACATATTAATAATTGGATCTCATATTTTGTATATTTAGGTTATCAAAATGGGAAACTTGTGTTTTAGGGCCCTTATTTATAAAAAAATATGATATTCAAACCCCAAGTTTTTCAAATATGGAAAGCAGTCATTAATGGGCAAAATAATATAAGATTTGTGCACTCTATGCTGAGTCAATTTTATCGTCCAAAAATGCCCTCAATGTCTTATGCATCAGCAGCCAAATAGCCTCCATGTCATACTTAAAAAAAAAAATTTGTGAAAATTGATAATTTCTTAAAAAAACCACCCGACCTGACTTTTGGTGTCCCTTTCTCTTTTTCTCTCATTTTAGTAAAAAAAAACCTTAAGTCAAACGACATCTAACTTCGCTCTCAATAGCCCTAAATCTGCCTTTTAGTTTGGCAACAACCAAATCTAAGATTTTCCCTAAGCCAGAATCTCAAAAACTTGCCATTTCAGAAGGTTATTTCAAATCTGAATCAGCCAAAACCTTCACGTCCAACAAACCCAACTGATACACATCTTCCCCGAATCTCAAACTTCTTTGTTTTTCTCTTAACATCCCGATTAGTCAGACGTGTTTGTCTCTAAATGTCTGGGAGTAGCTGAAATGGATACCCATCTTCCCAATACGTTGAAGTAAACCAAACGGGAGACATATCTTGTTTTTGCATCATCGAAGTTGGAATTCCGTTCAGATTTCTCGAAATGAAACTGAGTTTTCCCTCTTGTGCGTGTTTTCCGATTAATCAATCACAGTGAGTTTTCATTTACGGGTTTTGTTTGGATGTATGGATATCTTAGGGTTTGAAGTGTTTTATTTTGGGGTTTCTTATATTTAGCTTCATTTTCTATAGAATGAAATATAGGATAAATTATTTTTGGTTAAAGATATGTTCGTATTTAGAGAAAATAAATTATTATTATTATTATTATTATTATTTATTTTTAAATATTTTTTTGCTTTCCAGGAATTCTGTTGTCATTAGATTTTTAGGAAATTGGTTCATTTGTATTACTACTAGTCGATGGAAATTTTCTTTCAATTTTAATGGTATATATGAGAGTTACTACTAAACCCTAAATGATTATTTGCTTGGTGCGTTTGTCATTGTTATTGCTTTACTAAATTTGAATACCGATTTCATTGTGTGTATGTTGTTATTATTTTGTCCTTTGTCTTTGCATGATAGAATTGAATGTATGTTGTTATTGTTATTATTTTATGAATTTGATTTGAGACATGATAAAATGATAGCAGTAAGCATGTAAAAGATGAATGTTGACTACAAATTTGGGATGAAAATAAGTGACAACATTGTGAAGTGTTGGTCATGCCTTACTTTATTTGCAGATTTTATTTATTTTTGAATCGTTTAATGCGTTGTTGAGGTAAGAATTGGTACGCATTTTTTCTGAGTTATGTTTTGGGGACCACATTACATTCCTAAGTCTTTAAATTTGAGATGAGTATAGTTTTGTATTTGTCTTTTTATGAGTGGAAAATTGTATTGTATCTATGCCATAAAATTATTTTCGAAAACACTAACCAAATAGTATATTTGCTTTGTGGGAAGTAATTGTTGATGACATGAACAAACTGAAAATGGTTTGTTAGGGGCAGTGATCATAATTATGGCTTTAATATATTCCACATGTGTTGCTATAATGTACAGTGAAAAAAAAATTATGTTGGAGACTTGGTTTTGGGGCAGACATATCTTGCAAGATGTAGAAGGCAAAATGATTGAGACCACTAACTGAGGCATCCTTCAAATGAGAGTCTGTACAGCAAAAGGAAGAGTTCAAACAAAATTTAGCTTTCAATTTGTTAGAAAATGAAATCAAACTGGACAAATCAATAACACCTCTAAAGGCATGTAAATTTATTAGGTAAATTACTAAGTTAAAGATATAGTGTAGTGGTATGATAGCCAGAGATACAAGGAGGTCTCCAAAAAGTGGCAAACAATTTCTAGACTATCTGATACAACCCTTGTAAGATGAAACCTCTCTTGAGGCATCTCAAATACTAGTTACTTTCCCTTATTTTTGGAAGATGAAACCCTTGTAGCTTTTATTTAAACTAAAATTCACAAGTACACCAGTTCATTTCAAGTGCTAGCGGAAGTATATGCCTAAAATCAAGGCCTAAAGTAATATCCTATCTAAAGAGGAAGTTATAATATACCTTAATAAACCGCTGGAAACCTAAAAATTATTGGAAATGAAACTAAAATCATTTGAAGACAAGTTGGACTTTGAATGGAAATTGAATGGCTCACTATGAAAACAATGTATCTGAAGGTGCATAGCCATCAACAAGAAAGTCATAAACGTGATTGTGAAAAAATAAAATAAAATCATCAGAAAGAATGACCTCCTTATAAGAAATTGATCAATCCCTACTAAACCTGGATTAAACACAAACAATGTTTTACTTTGTGCTTAATGGTTTGTTGAATCTTGCTGTTACTTTTGTGAATCGTTGAGGTTTATTGATGTTTATGATAACCAATATGTTCATTATGGCAATAAGGAATGGTCAATATTGAAATGGGTCCGAAAAAATAATCTTCTAATTTTATTATTTATGCTATTTCCATCAACATAAGTTTGTCTGAAGTAAGACTTAATAAATGAATATAAACTAAGTTTTTAGAATGTTATGACTACAAATTACATCATTCTAATGAAGTTGTGTTTTGAACAATGAATTTGAATGTTTACTTTTAATTGTTTTTCTAACTTTTCCAATCTCTAATACGTCATCTCCAATACTAAATCTGATTTCGAATGTGATTATGCTAGACGGTTTAGGAAATCCCTTTGTTATGATTTCTTGGATGGTGAATGCTTACTCTCATAATAACATTAAAGTAGACATGTTGTTCATTCTATATGTTGGTTGCAATTTCCTTAGTGGCAAAGCCGTTGTGAAAAAATATTTCAAATGGTTGCAAGTTATGCAACTTGATTATAATGTAGAGAACTTTTGCACTATAGACTACATCATGTTTGAAATAACTTCTCTTTAGTTATTTCTGTTCATATGAGACATGCACTGAAAAGTCTTATGATAAAGCGACCTCTTATATAATATCAATCGTTTTCTAAAAAATTATGGAAGTTTGCATTATCATTTATTTGACAAACTTCTTTTTGTTAAACAAAGGTTACTTGGTCAAGGTTATACCTCAAATCTAAATCTACATTATTACTCCATTACTAAACCGATGAAGGTTTGTTCTAGATTGTGTGGTCATGATGCTTTGCCATGTGTTGCTGTTGTTATTGTACTTTAGTTACTATCTTAACCATGCTTAGATACAACCTTAATCAAGCTCAGGTACTACAATAGTGAACCATAGAGTACTACCTTGGTGTAGTTTAGGTACTACCTCATCACACTTTCACTTATTATGTATGTGAGCTCTAGTTACTTTGTTCGGCACTACTTACTGCTTTATTATTCTTGTTATATTGTTTGTAACCCATTTTGTTGTTATTAAAGGAATGGAAGAGGATATTTTTTGTTACATACATGAAAGCGGTGAGGTTGTTAAGTCTCGTTGATGGGTCCGTACAATACAAAGGTGGTGGACAGATCCATTGTCGTTAGTGGAAATATCACACATGCGGAATTGGTTTCAAAAGTGTGTGGTGAACTGAACATTGACCCAAACTTAAAAAAATTAGAGTTTACGGTGAAGTTTGACCTATCATGTTTACTACCGTTGCATAATGAGGCATTGCCGTTGTGAAGATGTTCGGATTTAACGACATGTTTTGTCATGTTTATGTCTTCCCACGTATAGAAGTTGGTGAAGGGTTGATTGCACAAACTAGGTACATATGGCCTTAGCCCCATCATATTAATTTGGTTGAATCACTTTCCAAACATTTGTTCTTAGATAGTTAGCAAATTTGTGTGGGTCTCTTTTACAGTGATAACACCTATTGTTGTTTCTAATTCGACACAAGTAATTTCCTCCCATGCGGATCCACCTACGAAATTAATACTCACTCCCCTATGATTGAGTCATTTGGGTTTTCCCAACGATGTGCAAAATCAAATGTTGTTCAACTTGAATCAAGACGGTTCAAAATGCCATTGTGGGTAGTGGACAAACATTCCTAATGCTTCTGAGTTTCATGATGCGGTCTATTTGATGTCCATGGCTTGTAGATTCCGATATTCGTTCACTAGAATACTCCAAAACACATGACGGTGGTTTGCACACAACCCAATGTCCTTGGAAAGTCATTGCTCGTGCAATAGGGGATTCTAAAATACGTTCAAGTTCACACATTCCGTAATGTCCACAACCATAGTTTAGAAGATGTCTCCTCCTCCCAACCTTTAATAAGATCCAATCATGCATCCTTGGTGATTGATGATGTCATAAGGTCTACTCGAATTACCAACCAAGCCAAATATGGGAGGACTTCGAAAGGCAACATGGGGGATGCAATTGACTTATCTTCAAGCCGTGGCAAATGAAAAGAAAAGGTAAATGAACGCATTTATGGACAACCTAAATATTATTATAAATTGTTGCCTTGGATGTGTGACAAAATGGTTATTACTAATCCAGAACCGTTGTTCATTGCGTTATTCGAAGTGATGAGCACTTTCAACAACTCTTTGTTGCTCATGCAGTGTCAATCCAAGGGTTTGCATTGGGGGTGTCGACTTGTCATTGCTATTGACTCATCCCATATGAGTGGGCCATATAGGGGTGCGTTATTTTCAGCCACCTGTATACGATGCTAATGACTCTATGTTCCGTTAGCTTTTGCGTAATAAGCTCGAGAAAAATTATGAGGATTAGGTCATGGTTTTTGCAAAGCAAAGAAAGTTGTTGCAGAAAAGGAAGGTTGTTATCATCTCCGATAGACATCCAGCCCTACTTCGTAGTGTTCCCAGGTGTTTGGCCTTGAAAATCATGCCCTCATTACTGAGATCACTTGAAGGAGAATTTTAGTACATTTGTGAGTAAGCAAATTACAAAAGGAAACAAGGGTAAAGAAAATGCACTTCAATTCTTAGATAGTATTTCCTATGCAAGGTTAGAGCATGATTACAATGTTTCTGTATGAACTTGAACTACGGAAATACAATGATGCTTTAGCCACATGGGTAAGAAGATAATTCACCCCAACATTGGGCCATGTCAAAATTC